>MNAD01001067.1:0-39984 GCA_001895945.1 Trametes pubescens | reverse complement strand
TCTTCTCGTCCCGTGCAGCACTCGCGGTAGAACGCTTCGACCTTGTCCATGCTCCACCAGTCATCCTCCGCACTGGACTCGGCGTTGGAGGGGCTGCCTCTGACCACGCGCCGTCTGCGCTCCGCCTCACGCTCTTCAATGGACCGTTTCTCCTCCTTGAGCGACGGCGTGGAGGGCGGGTTGGTCGACATGATAGGGTATATCATAGTCATCTCCGGGAGGATGAAATGTGCACGCTTAAGCGTGCTGGCTTCATCCTTGGCAGCATCGGGTTGCTGGCTCTGGGTTGGCAGGATCTTGGAGATGCGCGCGAAGAACGAGGGTTGCGGGGGAGGAGGGCGCTTCAAGATGGACTTGCCCGGGGTCGGAATGGTCACTGCGGACGACGATGCTGACGGCGACAACATCGCTGCATGTCAAATGGGTGGTGGAGGTTGGGGAGATCGCGAGACTCGCTTCACAGGACGATGGCCAGGGTTCCGGGCAGCGTTACCGCCCTTGAGCCAATCCGCCAAGAGATCTAGCAGTGGTAAGTCCCAGAAGTTCAGAACTGAAGTGAACTAGATCTTGGTTACGAAGGGGTGTTAGCAAAGTAGCCTGATGCTATAACAGACTTACAACTCCTCAGTAACTGTTCGATTACCCCTGTTAGTACCCGTTAGCGCGCTATTAGAGCGGCCCGACGCGTCGGCAGCCACGTGGGCATCGAAGAAGCAAACCTTAATACCCCTGACTGTTTGCAGCACTCTGCCTTTCAGGCACGTACTCATTTGGACTCCTTACAGCCACCATGTTCTGCGAAATATCGCTAGTCCTAAAAATCGGTCACTATTATTAATATTCACTCGTTTTGACCGATGGAATGGCACGTCGACTTGATACTCACTCAGAATTTACACTGGCCGACCGGGCAACTTCTGCACCGGCCCCAACACGAACGGTATCTTCGTGAGGTGATAGCTCGCTATGAACGCATCTTCCGCAAAATCAGCTATACCTGATCCACGCAGCGTCTTGATATTATGACCGTAACCAGTTGTGCTCTTTGAACCATCCGGAGACCCGTGTTATGTCGCGAATGAGATCGCACCTTACTCCGAGTCCTTGCATCGAAGGATGATGCGAGCGCGCTTGACATTACTTCTAGTACATCGATACTTTGTGGATCTACAAGACGATATAAATAGTACCAAGAGAGGCTACAATATTGGTTTACTGTCGGGGGAGACTAGGCTACAAGAAATTAGGGACTCAATAGGGTAGCAGACTCAGCACACATCCATATACTCGCGGCACTGGCTGTACAGCCGCGCCCATCGACCTCCGTTCCATTCGCGGATCCTCGCCCAACAATCGTGAGGGGAGACCTTCTCTATCCATATCCTGCGCAAGCGTTTCAGCCCACCTCCCGCGCGATTCCGAGGAACGGTTACTCACAGCACGGCGCACAGGGCAAAATCAGCATAGGTGATGTCCTGTCCCATGGCAACAACGCCGTTGCGGTCGGATTGATTTTTGTCGAGCACAGACGCGAGGAAGTTGAACTGTTCCTTCACGGCAAGCCACGCCTGGTCGTGCTGTGCCGCGGCGGCACCGCCGAGGTGCGCGCCCGACCCAACTGCGGGCGCCCCGCACCTGAAGTGCGCCTGGCTGCGTTCAGGTAGCCGCTGGTGCGTGAGCGGGACGAGGATCGGCAACAGCGGCCGCACGAAGATCTCTTGCACGTAGTGCACGAATAGCGTCTGCATCGCGCGCGAGCCCTCGGGGAAAATGGAGCGGGCAGGATAGGTTGCCTCGAGGTACTCGGCGATTGTGTTCACGTTGGAGAGCACGAGGGGCGCGGTCTTGGACCGGAGCGTGTCGACGATCACGGGGAGGTTGTAGACGGGGCGACCGTCGGACTTTTGAGCGGAGGGCGGGGCGCCGATCGCGCGGAGAGTGGCTTCGACTTCGGGAAAATCGAGCCATACGGTACGGTGTGGGAGGCGTTTGTAGTTCAAGATGAGCCTATGTAGCGGTCAGAGACGCTGAAATGGCTGCGAGGGAGGTGACTCACCGTATACGCCATATATTGGGGGCCCACGGCTGGGGTACCGTAGAGCGGACGTCGTAGAGAGTGATACCAGAGGTGGACATGGTCGCTGAGGGACACACTCGTCGGTCGACACCCATCCTTTATTCGTGGGCGCAGAGGTGCAGGCGCAGTACCAGGATGAGAGTGCGCGGGGAGTCGCCGCAACAGGGGAACGGTGATTAGCGGCAAGGGACAGCTTGCTCCGAGGTGTAAACAGCCGGACTCTAGTATCAACGCGCGCGCAGGGGCGGAGTGATAGATCCCGGAGCGTGCGTTTACGTTTCATGGGCGGCATCCTAGAAGGGCCCTCCTCCTACGTCAGTGAGGCTAGATCATGGAGGAGTTGACGTCTCCCCGGACAATTGGGAGGCGGTCCCGATAGCTGCCTTGAGTCATAAAAGGACTTGCTAGGACAGCCTCCAGATCCAAGGGAGACTCGAGGCACTGGTAGACAGAATGTGACAGCGTGAACATCGGAGCGAACCGAGAACATACCAGAGCATCCGGAGAAGTATACGCCGTAGTGACAAGCCATGTTATATGACGTTATGATTTACCCCAGGCAACCCGGGGGCCTCTCAGTTGTCGTGCCAGCGTGGTGTTGTGGTTAACGGTGTGGTTTGCGAAGTGGTGCGGACGATGCCTCGAGGCATGAGCACAGCATTGATTAAATTGGGAGGAGCGCTCTTGCCACGTGTCGTCCTTGGAACCTACAACGTTCGAACCTGTCCGGACTGCCTCAGACACAGGTCGGCCTTCTAGATACCTGGTAAGCCTTTCTAGATGATGGACTACGTGTAGATCTGTCTCTCTTTCTCCGCTTTTCAGGCATGCTGAGGTCAGCGTTCGCGCAGTGATAACGGCTGACCAGTGGCCTGTTGTCGCGACTCGGAGGCAGTTCCACGTACGTCTGTGCGTTGACTCGACGCTGGAGACCTCGGACATCGGATGTAACAACAGATACACCCCACGGGATGGACGTCCTCGCAAGGAGAACTCCGGATTGTGGCTCAAGGTGTAGCCTCTTTCTATCAGGAAAGATGTAAGAACGAATGGGCTTCTGCGCCTCCTGGATATCTCCGGTTAGCCCCCCTCAAGCGACCAGCACGGAGCAGCCAAGGATAGCTCCTGACGCGGACGGCAAGCTATTCGCTGAATACCGGGACTTGGAAGGCTATTCTCATCACTCGGGCGTACACTGACCCCTTTTGTTGTTGATGGATCGTCCTTGTACTCGGTCAGTACGTCCTTGTCTATGGACTTCCTCGAGGACCTGATCCGGGGCACAGGTGTTTTCGACCCTGACAACAATCAACGCCGCAGCAGGTGGCTCCCGAGCCACTTACGCCGGAGTTTGCGTGAACCTTCAAGTACACTCGCGGAAACTTCCTTGCTGCGAAGTACGTGGCCCGGCATCTGCCGAGCTATAGTCTCGGTCAATCAGTGAGCCCACTCAATTCTTGACTTTACCGTTTCCTTTAAATCCCACGGTCGCTTTGTAAGACCATTTCTGACGTCAAGCACTGCAGTTCTCGCGTTTTCTTGTTGGCCACACCGCCGAGTACGGCCTCATCGCCGGCTGAGCGTATAGCATCCACGACCTCCCCTTGCACTTTCTCGCTACGATAGACACCACAATGCTATGTATTTAATAACCACCTACATTCCGATGAAAAAGTGCACGAACAGAGTGCCTTTGCACGCTCACTGCGCACCCCGACGTGCAATCCCGGCCGGCACACAGGCCATATTCGGCGGTACCTCCGGAGGGAAAGCGCGAGAACCTGGTCTTCTGACCCAAATTCTGCAGTGCTTGACGTCAGAAATGGCCTTACAAAGCGACCGTGGGATTTAAAGGAAACGATAAAGTCAAGAATTGAGTGGGCTCAGTGTAGGTGAGTACAAGGTGACCGTGGCCGCAGCGGACGTGGACGTGGCAGTTAACCTACATCTGACGGCCTGAAGTAGGATTCGATGGACCTACGCAGCCCTGTGATTCTGAAAGCTTACTCGCGAACTCCACCGGAGGTTCTACTTGACCGAAAGTCTCGTCTCACCGGGAAAGCGAGGCTCTGGGCCCTGAAACGCTCAACCCCACTGCGTGTACCTGTAATTATGACTGACGATGCATTTGAACAGCATCTAGTAAATTTCCATGTAGGCACGGATCGCAAGTCCGCGAACAACCTGCGCCCTCGCAACTGCGCTATAGAGCATCATGCCAGTTTATCGCACTCAGGACGATCTTGTGGCCATCCAAGCCACGTTCCACCGCTGATGCATTGAGTCGGGTTCAGCTCAAGTTGCACTCGGATATATGGAAACACCTTCAGTGCAGGTAGTCCCTCCAAGCCCGTTTCCATGCCTCCTTCGCATTCGCCTCGATGATGTCCTGTAAGACAGGCGTTAGCTGGGCCGTAGCACACGATGCATGCAAGACCTACTCCGTGACAAGTGATGAAGCGGACGAAGTCCCACTCCGCCACGGTCTTCGCTTCCCGAGTCAAGGCACTGCGAGATGCATGATGTCATCAGTGTACTATGTGAGGCATGTTGCGTTGCGTTAGACATACGTCTTATCCACCTGCCTCAGTCGGATGTACCAGTAGAGCTGCCAGCCGTACGGGTGCATGGGGGTCAAGAGCCAGTTTGAAAGCTTAGGCGACTCGGACGACTTCGAGTACTAGGATGATTGGGTCAGGGCACGCGTTTGCTGAACGGAATGCGGGCTGGCTCACCTGTTCGGTAGGCGGATAGTTCATGAGGCTGTCCGCACCGATCGCCGTCTTGGATGCCCTGTGGTAGAATGCGGTTTCCTTGTTCTTCCACCCCGAGAAATAGCTATGTGGCGTCCCCTGTCAGCATCACCGTGTCCATCGTGGTGAGGCAAGGGATGATCGACCAATGCTCAATCTGCGTTGAAGATTGTTGTAAGCATGCGGACGTTTTGTGAGACTAGCGTACTCACTTCCTCCTCGAAGCCGTATTTTGTGTCTGGTGACTTCGCGCTGAACACTGAGTGGCGGCACGTTAGTACATCGCTATCTAACAGATCCGCGGGAGAACCTACCAGAGTCCAGCTTCCAATCTTTGAGCTTTGCGTCGATTTCCTCCGGGCCAATGGTCTTTGCGTTGGGATACGCGTCCTTGTACTGCTCTAGCACGTCCATCAAACGTCAGTTGTCGTGTCTGCATATATGGCCCGGCGTCCATGAAACCTACTCAGGAAAAGGAAGTGGAAGATGTTCCCGGAAACAAGGTACCTGTGAGAGTGACAACAACGTTGGTAGTATGCTCCTAGGAGAATACTTATACGGCATATATGGAAGGAAAGACACACTTGACCTCGCCCAATTCCTCGAGCTTCGCCTTGGTCTCGTCCGTCAACGGTGTCGAGGCCATGATCCACACTTCCCCAGTGGACAACTTGATAGCAGTCGAGCGACCGCCTGTGCAGAAGACACCTAGTAGAGTGAAAGGCCTGTGGAATCGCGACCAAGTGAGGCCCTGGGGGATTGAATTAGCTTGATGCCTAAGTCACCTCGAGAACGTCCAGACGTCCGGGGCAACCTCGACAACGGGAATCAGTTAGAGTACTCTTTGCGAGCTGCGTGGATCGACTTACTTCACGGATGACAAGGTCTGACATTGCAGAGACGTTAGTGGGAGCAGTTGGGGGGATGAAGGAAGGATGTACTCGTTTATGATCACGAGCCCGAGTGGCTTTTGACCGTTCTTGTACGGATGCACGCATGGAAGCTCGAACCATCGTATCAGGATGTTGTGCCTTCGATGGCGGAGAATCCATACGTCCATTGTGTCGCCCGTAGCGATTAAACTCCGGGTGCCAGTGACTGAGAATTCTGGGCCTGAGAGTGAAGTAGGTACTTTGAACATCCTAGTACATCTGTTCAACGACTCAAGATTACTCACAGTCAAAATGTGTTCGGGATTTGGTATCAGTGACTCCCTCTCCTCAGACAAGGTGCTGAATTCCTCTTCCATTGATATGTGATCCTCTTCGCGGACGAGATCCACGCTCTATATCGTGGCATTAGTTTGCCCAATCATTCCGATGCGATCAACTTCTTCAAGCTCGGTGCTCAAATCCGACGCCGCAATGGTGGCCGCTGTCGCGCACGTTCGCCGGTGCGGTTCAGCCTATTGGCAGAAGATAGAAAAGTATGAGCACAGCTAGAAGATCCGATCTCTGCTAGTACTGGTGCGGGTTCGGGCCAACCTGGGAGCAGATGGAACGCAATGCCTTGCGTACGTGTGTTTCCGACGACCAAGTTTGGGCTGGGGTTCCATCGCTCAGTTTCCCGACGTGCTCATACCCCTGGCTACAATGAGAATCGTGATACGCTTGGCGCTGCGCCGTGGCAATGGTACTACCGGGAGTACACGGTGTGTCAGCCGATAGTTATGGCGGCAGCCGTAGCAAGGGTCCACATTACCGCGTATGTTGGTTCCGAGGGCGGCCTCCGACTAGCGCTCTCAGGCTCTATGGCCCGTTGGGCTCCTGGGCTCAGTGGAGGGTCGAGTTGGGATACATTCATCCACGGCGGTGATTCATCGTTGAGCATGACGGCGACCGGGATATCTAGCAGCGTCACGTTTGCTCTCATAACGTCGTAGCAAATTGCGACGGGCTGACAGCACGTCGATCGTCGTCGCGGCGTGCGTGCGACAAGAGGAGCAGCACCTTCGCACCACCACCGGCGCAAACCTGGCCAGTCCGACCGTCCGACAACTCCGGGCGGCCGGTCCGCCTAGGCGCCCATGATCACGATGAGATCACACCCCAAGCTCACTCAGCCGTGGGCCCAACCTACTTTACCCGCAGACGGGCGCCGTTCTTTTAGACAGTAACCACCACCACCTCCTCTACCACACCCACCATGACCACCGCACTCGACGCACTCAAACAGACCGGCACCGTCGTCGTCTCCGACTCTGGTGACTTCGAGTGTGAGTGCGATTGGCGCGACGGCTCGCTTAGATTGGATGCGGGGACTGATAATGCTGCTCGTCGTTAGCTATCGATGTCTACAAGCCCCAGGATGCGACGACCAACCCGTCGCTCATCCTCGCTGCGGCCAACAAGCCCGCTTACCAGCGCCTGATCGATGCTGCCATCGAGGCCGGCAAGAGCAAGGGCGGTGACATTGACACCCAGACCAATGCTGCCATGGACCGTCTCGTAAGTACACGCTCGCGCGTATCTTAACCCGTATCCACTTCGTACTGACTGCGACCTCCAGCTGGTCGAGTTCGGCAAGGAGATCCTGAAGATCATCCCCGGCCGTGTCTCCACGGAGGTCGACGCCCGTCTGTCCTTCGACAAGGAGGCGACCAAGGCGAAGGCGAAGGAGCTCATTGCTCTCTACGAGTCCCTCGGGATCAAGAAGGAGCGCATCCTCATCAAGATCGCGTCGACTTGGGAGGGTATCCAGGCTGCGCGCGAGCTCGAGCGCGACGACGGCATCCACTGCAACCTCACGCTCCTCTTCGGCTTCGGCCAAGCCGTCGCGTGTGCCGAGGCGGGCGTCACGCTCATCTCGCCCTTCGTTGGCCGTGTACGTGACTTTCGCGCGGAGGTTATGCGGTGGGATACTGAACATGTGCACAGATTCTCGACTGGTACAAGAAGAACCAGCCCGGAAAGGACTACGTCGGCGACGCGGACCCCGGTGTCCAGTCGGTGAAGAAGATCTTCAACTACTACAAGCAGCACAACTACAAGACGATCGTCATGGGTGCTTCTTTCCGTAACGTGCGCTCGCCCTTTTCGGGTTTGCTTGACAGTTAGCTGATAGCCCTTTCGAATAGACCGGCGAGATCACCGCTCTTGCGGGCGTTGACTTCCTCACGATCTCCCCCAGCCTCCTTGAGGAGCTCAAGAACGACACCTCCGCTGTCCCCAAGAAGCTCGACGCTAGCGCTGGTCAGTACTTGTGTGAATCACGCGTTTGCGCACATCGCTAATATTCTATGCGCCACAGCTCTCAAGGGCGAGCAGATCCCCAAGGTCACGTACGTCGACAACGAGGCCGAGTTCCGCTGGGCACTCTGCGAGGACGAGATGGCGAACGACAAGCTCCACGAGGGTATCCGCAAGTTCGCACAGGACGGCGAGGCGCTCAAGAGCGTCCTCCGCAAGAAGCTCTCGGCTTAATTGTCGCGCGCTGTTGCTGGGAGACTTGGAGTGTGTTTCGCATCGGGGAGGAGGAGTAGGAAGAAGAAATCTGTACATGTGTAAAACGTAGCATGGATTCACCAGCATCTAGATTTTGCCTCACCACAGATCTGCGCAGTACGCACCCTGAGTCCGACAAGCGGTCCATACGAGCTTACGAAGCTCGAAGACGGTACGGTTGCATTCACATATTTTTGTTGATGGTCGTCGACTCGGAAAGTCCGGAGGCCGGCCATAATGACATTGATCATGCCATTGCTCGGGGCGGAGCCGCCGGACGGGAAGGTCTCCGCGCCTCCGCGACCGACGCGAACGCACACAGCCGCTCAGCTTGCAGCCGCGCTCCTCTATATACATTTCCCCGCTCTATATACCATGGCTTCTACTTGTTACTCTTTGAGTACACACGTCCCCCTCCACACCTATCATTCTACGACAACGAGCTCACGTCTCAGTGGCACACCTGAGACGTACACTTGAGCCTACCCGCTCAAGCCATATTACCGCCCGGATCCATCAAGCATATCCGCCGCTCACCTTCTATTCGCATCCGGGGCGTAGCCTTGCGCACGCGCGCGATCGGTGGTTGAAAACGCGCCCCCTCCCTTCGCGCTACCCCCCTCGCTGCTATTACGAACCCCCACCGTTCCCGGCATGTCCGTAGAGGAGAAGCGGCCCAACGGTGGACCCTCCACGAAGGACTCACCGCCGACTGCTCCAGTATCGAATGGCAGCCTTTGGGACAAGCTGCCGCCATGGGTATCGAAGAACCTGCGCTCGGGGAAGTCCTGGAAGCTGCTGCTGAGATGCTGGGTGGCTTCGTGGGTGTGTTTCGTGATCATGGTGCCTAACAAGTCGTTGGCGACTTTGGGAAATACGTGAGTGCGTTTTTGCAGTGGTGGGGCAGATGCGGTGGCTGAAAAGGAAGGTATATGCTAGTGCATTCTTCGCGCTGCTGCTGAGCATCATGATGCCGCCTAACATGCCGGTGCAACTGTTCATTTTTGTGAGTGTCCATATGTTCCACATCTTACTCAGGGGAAGGGCTGAACCCGCGCGTTCCGTAGGCGATCACTACCTTGGTGCTAGGTATCGCACTAGGATGGGCGATATCATGTGCCGGTATGGCTGCCGCGCTTGCGGTGAGAGATCAGACACTGGTCAAAGCAACCCTGCAGAAAGAGGCTACAAGGTGTGTGGGTACCGTCCAAGATATTTCCCACAGCACTGACATTCCTCTTAGCGCCGCTGGTCTTGCCAACCCTGACGCGCTATTCCAGAACGCCATCTTTCGGGGTGACTTTCTGGACACTAGGTCCGTATATGCGTATATCTTTTGGAGTAGCTGCTCATATTTCATCCAGGTCCACAGTCATCTTCGGAGTCTTCATGGGCTTTGGCTGCTTCATCTTCGCGCTTGTCAGGGCATACGCTCCTAAGCTCACGATCATGAGTGTCTTTGGCACGATTGCTATTGACATATTCTGCGTAAGCGAATACTAGCGTATAATCAAGGTGTTCTATACTTATGTCCTTCCCAGAGCTTCGGTCCTCTTTTCCCAGTTGCACAATACACTCTCCTCAACTCTATGCTGACTGCAGTCGCATGCTACATCGCGATCGCCTTGGTGTTCATCACCTTCGCGTTTCCGGAGACGCTCAACCACTCCTACCTGGCATCTTCGGCGGACCTCCTGGGCAAGTTCCAAGGGATTCTCGAGATGCAGGAAGAGGTGTTGCGGACCGACCCACATGACATCGTCCCAGGCACCCCCCTTGCCACAAAGACAGCTATGGCGCGTACTGGTATGATCATGCAGCTCCAGCAGCGTAAGTATTTCGCAAGGGTTTGGACGCAAGGATGGCAGCTAACTAGCGCTGGACAGTGATGGGCCAGAAACAATTCCTCAACCTCGAGTTCAGCTGGGGCAGGTGGAACGGCGACGATATCAAGGACATGCTCGAGCCGCTGCAGATCGTCGCAACGCGCCTCGGTGCCTTGAACGGTTTCGCAAAGATCATGGGCCACCCCCTCTCGCTCGCGGACCACAAGCACGAAGACACTGAATCTGTAGCGGAGTCTCAGTCAGACGCCAGCGGCACGGCCGTGGACGACACCTTCCTCCTCCGCCAATTCCGCGAGCGCAACCTAGCCGCCGAGGAAGAGCACAGCGTGCGCCTCATCGATGTACTTCCTAACATCCGCGAAGCGACCACCGAACTCCGCGCTGCGGGCGTCGCCACGCTCTCCTCGATCCAGGCCCTCATCGTCGCCGTGAACACGCACCGCTACAAGCGCGGAAACGCGCTGCAGGACACTCGGCTCGCCGAGCTCGACACGTCGCTCACCGCGCTCCGCGCCGCGATCGCGGACTTCAAGGCCGACCGGCGGTTCGTGCTCCTGCAGCCGTACCAGGCCGTGTTCGAGAAGCACGACTCGGGCGCGGTGAACCGGATCCCGCTGCGCGCGCTGTACCAGTCGTACGTGTTCGCGGCGAACCTGACGGTCGTGTGCAACGGGATTGTGCAGCTCGCGGAGCTGGCGAGCCAGACGGCGGCGAAGCGGACGCGCGCGAGGTTGTGGGCGCCGAAGGGGCTCCGGGCGATCGTGAAGCTGCTGCGGTCCCCGGACGGTGCTGGGGAGGGTGCAGTGGGCGAGGACGTACAGCCGGAACAGGCAGTTGAGGCCGAAGAGCGCAGGGATTACAGTGAGCGTACTCCCGCATTTTTGACGAACCCGCGGCTGAGCTCTTGCTATCAGAGTTGGATCCAGACAGCAGAGCGCCTGAGAACTTCTTGCAGCGGTTTGCGGGGATCATCCACTCGCTATTCAGATGGGCGAAGACCCCGGAGGCATTGGTGCGTTAACTCCGGGAGCCGTGAATGCTGCTGGTCTGACGAAGATGCAGTTCGCGTTCCGTTACGTTGTCATCACTATCGCCCTTTGGTTGCCGTCCGTAATCAGGTCCAGTGCTCGTGAGTTCATTCTGTGCGCTGGCCTCTTCCGCTACTGAACATCGTCCCTAGACTTCGCCTATTCGCAGCGGAGCGTCTGGTAAGTTGCGGTAGCGGGCCTCTCTATGATGTATACTGAGCGAATGGACAGGGCACTGATCATGGCACAAACGACGCTGAACATCTATGCATCGGACCAGATCTTCAAGTAAGACGCGCTTGAAGATATACCCAGAGAGATATACTAACTCACTCTATAGCTACGTTATGCGGTTGGGCGGAACCTTCTTCGGCGCCGTGTGGGGTATGGCTTGCTGGTATATCGGTAAGCTCACGCCATCAAGGATAGTCTGACGAGCTCTAACGGCTCACTAATGTGCAGGTGCTGGTCATGGAACCGGAAACCCTTACGGTATGGCGGCTATTGTTGCCGTATTCCTCCTGCCCCTTGTCTTCTGCCGAATCTTCGCCCCTCCTCAATACCTCGTCGGCGTCCTAATGAGTGGGGTAAGTGGTCCAAATGATTCAGCTCGCGGAAAGAAAACTGAATGCATATTCGCAGGCGACCTTTGTGCTGGTGGTAGGCTACTCCTGGATTGACGGTAACCTGCCTGGCATCTTCCAGAACGTCGGTATAGGCTGGGAAGTTGCGTGGAGACGATGGGTGCTCGTCATGATCGGTGGGCCCCCTCAGTTGTCACCATGCGACATCTTTGCTCATCGCCTGCTTGCATAGGATGCGCGGCCTCTTTCATCCTCATGATGCTCCCACCCAAGTCCGGGCGCAAGACCGTTCGGCTGCGCAACGCCTCGGTCCTCTCCGGGCTCTCCTACCTCTACTCCCACCTCACCTCGCTCTGGCTGAACCCCGCGGCCGGGGCCTTCTCAGACGGGAAGCACCACTGGCCCGCGGAACTGAGGGCAAAGTTCATTGCCCTTGCCGAGCAGATCCAGGACCTCCGGGTCAGGACCGCGATGTCGAAGTGGGAGGGAAACATCCGGGGCGCGTGGGCGGTCGAGGAGTACAACCGACTGCTGGAGGTGGAGAGCGACATGCTCTCGAGTCTTGTGCTGGTATGTGTATCTTCTGTCTTCTGCTTGAGCGCGTGAACTGAAGTCACCACAGATGGGAGGCGCCCTCGCGAACCTCGACCCCGAGCTCCGGAAGTCGACGCTGCCGCACACGCACGTCCTCAACCCGCACTTCGTACGTCTCTTGTCCTGCTCCACCCGGCGCGATGCTAACGGATGGCCTGCAGATCAGCGACGTCATGTCGATGTTCTTCCTCATCTCGCAGTCCCTCCGGACGGGCGAGCCGCTCCACCAAGCGCAATACAAAAACCTCGCCGACCGCCTGCACTACCACGGCGGGCTCGCGGCGACCGCTCCTGGAGCTGGCGCTGCAGCGCGGAAGACGCATCTGAAGCAGTCTCTTACGAGCTACGAGTACATGTTCTACGCGACGGCGGTGGTCGCGGTTCTACAGGTGGTCTCCGTGAGTGATTCCAATACGCGCGTTCCGGGATGTGCTTGCTCATTGCGGATGTTCAGGCCGTCAACGAGGCGCGGACGATCGTAGCGCGGTTGTGCGGCGAGGTGCCCCTTGAGGGATTCGAGCGGTGGAGGGAGGAGTATGATCATGCGCACACGCTCGTCTGAAGTTCTTCCGAATACCCATGATTTATTGCTAGGAGCGAGAACGACTCATTATTGATTACCTTACAACAACTACATATCTATCAGGTTCTATGAGACTCTCACGGGTGTCCGACAAGTTCGGATTTCTTTCGGACGACCGTCACGTCCAACGTCATCATCGCTCATATCTGGCGGTCCAGACACGAAATTGGGCGCGGCCGATTGGTGAGCTCGCTCGACTTGTACCTCCGATTTGATTTTGCCCTATGAAGTCACCGAGGCGGCCAGCTGGATCTACGTCCCATACGGCACGCTAGGCCATGGTGGTGTTGTAAGGCTCGGAGTCATGCCGTCGACATTCCGCACCCGTCCGAGGAAGATGCATGGAGGCGTCCCAATTTTACTGAATAACCCGCAGACGCGTACGGTCAGTGTCATGACGAGGTGTCCTCGAGGATTGATATTGCACGGTCAGCGAGCCCTGTGGTCGTGCTGGAAATTTAACACAGCCGCAGGAAATACTCAGACCCGGCTCACCACTCCCGTGTCTCTTGGTCACTGTAGGGTCCGGTTCGAAGACGACAAACCCACCATGGAGTCGCGGCGAATGCCAGCGTCCGATTGAAAGAGACGTGCTCCACGATCGTACTGGTGTTGGAAGCCCGATTCCTCCCGCGTACGCGCCTGTCTCTCGACGCCGTGCCGACTCGCCGCTAATAATAGCTATGCCTCCGCGCACCTCTCGGGCCGGAAACGAGCGGTGCCGACAACTGTTGCAGGCCGCCGCCGACACGTGCCGGCCGCCATGCCGCGCCGCGTCTCCGACGTGCACGCTGCCGCCACCGTTGTCAGCACGGTCCGCGGGATCGTTGAAGCAGCCTTTCAATAACCTCCAGTGGCACCATGGCAGCTGTCAGCGCGTCGGCAGCACCATCAATCGGTGTCGCTGCTGGTGTGTCGAGGAGTCGAGGATGGGCGTGGTGGCGCAGCTTGCGGGTGCATCGGGGCGTCCGCGCCTCCGACGTCACTGCAGGACTTTCTGCTTGAGGCATTTCGCTCATCACTGGTGTTGGTAAATGCTCCCAGGTGGCCATGACGGGGTCATTGGGGCGATAGCGTTGGAGGGGGATCGATGCTGACTGTTTGCCAGGTTTGGGCCCGTTATTTTCGGAGGAAAGCAGCGCTGAAATGCTAGGAATTCCACAGGAGGGCTGCGATTGCGGTCCATTGGCCAATCCTATAGGGAACAATACAGCATGAGCGAGAGTAGAAAATCGCAGCAGCAGCCAAAACGAAATCACCACACACTCGTCGCACGCTGTAATATATGAGCGCTCGACATCGATGCAAAACTTTGCGGAATCCCGGCCACACACGGGATATGGCCGTTATCATATGACAGTGTGCGCCGCGGACGGAACCTGTGCGATAAGTGTGCCCTTGGCGCGCCGCGGCATCTGTTGAGTTTCCCTTCGAGCCGTCTGACTCTCGGACATCGAAGGCAGCATAGCACGGGCGGAGCCATCCCGTTCGACGACTTCCGGGCCTGCCGCGACCATCAAGCAGCACAGCACCGCGCTGTAGAATTCGCCATCGAGTCTCGAGGTGGGGAAGGGGCGAGCGAGCGAGATAAGGGGCGCGGTCCAGGAACCAGGGTTGTATTGAAAGTTTGGACGAGATCCGCTGCGCGAGATATCGGTACGTAGCGGGCCCGCGTCGATAGACCGAAGACTCTAAATCAGAGGCAGTGTCCATGTAGCGGCACAGTTCACCAGCAACGGGTTCAACCATCATCGGGTACCGGTATTGCATCACCGCACGAGACAACCCCGGGCCAAGAGTAAAGCACGCCGATGTCGACATGGAGGACGTTGGCCAAGAGAGTCCACGCATGTCAGAGGGGGATGAAGCATGTGTGCAGACGTTGTGCGCGCGTTCCAAGCGGGACAGCATCTGACCCTCAGGCTGGCGGTAGCGTGATATGGCGGGATGCGGTGGCGTCTGGGGGAGGTGCACCGCGCGGATGGTGGATTGATTGAAACATGGCAAGAAGAATGTTGCGACCGACCGGCGCAAGCTACCAAGTTTAGCGGTGGTTGTCGTATGATACTGTGCATTGACCGTTTTGAGAGATCGCAGAACGTTAACGGCACTCCGGCTGCAATAGTTGCTTTGGAAAAATAAATACTACCATGACCAGTTGCTCGTAGGGCAAGCTCACCTATGAACGACCCAAAACCACGTAATTAGTGTCGACAGTGCGAATCCAGAGTGGGCGGCACGACCAGGCACCTCTGGAACGGATCGACGGGTGTCGATGGGTCTGGAGGGAGCTCGTTGGACGGTGCCGCGCTGGAGAGTCGGGAGGAGTTCTGCCTATCCACAGAACGGCGTTCAAATGGCGTTATCGCTGGAAACGGCTATTTTGTTGGCTGGTAGGCCGAAGTCGGGTTTGCGATTTTGTCGGGATCGGACTGGAACTGGACGCATCGGGCGGGCTTGTTCGTCTCCCGCCCCGATCGATCACGAATTTTGTGGGCGCGTCTTCTGTGCGCCCGCCGACGCAACTTGCCTCCAGCCACAACGGCGCCGCCAAATCATACCGCTCATTCCACATGTCTCGCGCAGGTTCGGCAGCATTCAGCGTCCCGGGCGCGCCCGCATGCGCTCTGCCGTGACGGCTTCCGACGCTGAGTGAGCAAGGGGGGATGACATTGACGCGTCGACGAGCGGGCACACGACCGGCGTCGGAGGAGTGGGAGAGTGCGGGGGCGGTTGGAGGGCCGGGGAACGGAGGATGCCGTGCGTGGCTGGCCCCAGTGATGGCCGGGAGGAAGGGCAGAACCTTGGGAGAACCATATGGTTCTCGGGGCCATGTGCTCATAAAAGCTCTCGCTCCCAACCGGCTGCTCCGAAGGCTCCCTCCGTCTCTCCCTACGGTCCCTCCAGAGCTGCTCGCTCCTGCGCGACCCTTCCCTTCCACAACACTCTTCACTGAGCGACATGGCTGGTCTGCAGGCTGACAAAGATATTCTCGCTGGTCTCGCAGAGGCCAAGCGCGACGAGGCCGAGTACGAAAAGAAGAACCTCGACGACACCACTTCCCAAGAGCATGAGCTCGATGGCATTCATGACGGCCTCGAGTTCCCCACCAAAGACGAGCGACACACTCTCCGCCGCGTCTCCGATACCATCCCCTGGAGCGCGTACCGTGAGTCTCCCCCAATTACTTTTCGTCCGATGGCCGTTCTCATACCAATTAAAAGTGATCGCGTTCTGTGAATTGTCGGAGCGGTTCTCCTACTACGGCTCGACCGTCGTCTTCGTACGTCTGCGATCCCGACCGCCCGCGCGTTGTAATTGACTGATTGTTACCCCCACGCCTGCAGACCAACTTCATCCAGCAGTCACTGCCTCCTGGTTCAAAGACAGGCGCCGATGTAAAGCAGGCAGGCGCCCTCGGCCTCGGTCAGCGCGCATCCACCGGTATCGGTACATTCAACACCTTCTGGGTCTATATCATACCCCTCTTTGGCGCGTACATCGCCGACACACGGTGGGGCCGGTTCAAGACCACCTGCATTGCAGTCGGTATCGCTCTCGTCGGCCACGTCCTCCTAATCATCTCTGCTGTCCCCGGTGTTATCAACCACTCTCACGGCTCTCTCGCATGCTTCCTTATCGCCATTATCATCATGGGCGTCGGTACTGGTGGCTTTAAGGCCAACGTCTCGCCACTTGTCGCTGAGCAGTACAAGAGATCTAAGCTGTTCATTGGCCACACGAAGAGCGGCGAGCGTGTTATCGTGGATCCTTTGATGACGACTTCCCGGATATACATGTACTTCTACCTGTTCATCAACATCGGTGCACTCATCGGGCAGATCTCCATGGCGTACTCCGAGAAGGTACGTTCACATTTCATTTCAATGCACTTGAGGGAGTGCTTACAGAACTTCGCAGTACGTTGGGTTCTGGTTATCGTACACCCTTCCCACGCTCGTCTTCGGGCTCTGCCCGTTCGTGTTGTACTTCGGCCGCCATATGTACATCACGTCGCCCCCTCGCGGCTCAGTTCTCGGCAAATCTCTCAGGCTTTGGCGGTTTGCGGCCAAGGGCCGTTGGTCATGGAACCCCGTGCGGACCTACCGCAACCTCAGCGCTGCCGACTTCTGGGAGAACGTGAAGCCCAGCCACTTCAACGCGGAAACTCGTCCTACCTGGATGACCTTTGACGACCAGTGGGTCGATGAGGTCAAGCGCGGCTTCAAGGCTTGCAGTGTGTTCCTGTGGTACCCCATCTACTGTAAGTGTCTGACGTTCGCTACATATGACTACATGTCGCTGATCATTTCCTGGCTCTCAGGGCTCACCTACAACCAGCTGAACAACAACCTGACGTCTCAGGCCGCGACGATGGTCACGAACGGCATTCCGAACGACGTACTGTCTAACTTGGACCCCTTCGCATTGATCATCTTCATCCCGATCGTCGACATGTTCGTTTACCCCGGCCTTCGCCGCCTCGGGCTCAACTTCACTCCCCTCAAGCGCATCACGCTCGGCTTCTTCCTGGGCTCAGCGGCGATGGTCTGGGCGGCGGTTGTACAGCACTACATCTACAAGCGCAACCCGTGCGGGTACTACGTCGCGACCTGCAAAGACGCCGCAGGCGAGCCGGTGACGTCGGACCTGAACGTGTGGATCCAGACTGGGTCCTACGTTATCCTCGCCTTCTCGGAGATCTTCGCTTCCATCACGGGCCTGGAGTATGCGTTCACGAAGGCACCGAAGAACATGCGTTCGCTCGTCATGGGCATCTTCCTCTTCATGCAGGCGATCTCGAGCGCGCTCGGCGAGGCGTTCGTCTCGCTCTCCTCCGACCCATTGTTGGTGTGGAACTACGGCGTCATGGGTGTCCTCGCGTTCATCGCCGGCACGATCTTCTGGTTCCAGTACCGCGAGCTCGACTCGCAAGAGGACGACCTCAACGACCTGTCCGAGGGCCATTACGAGGAGAAGTAGATCTAACCCCCATCATCCGCCCTCATCCCTGCCTTATTCCCCTCCTGTTGCTGTCTCGGATCCCTCCTCCCTCGTAGTAGTAGTGCTTCTGTGCTGTCGGACCGTGTACGTGTATATTCCGCCCGCGGGCACGGCACGATGCTGCTTGTGCTCATGTCTTGATGATGATGACGACCAGTCGATGATATCCCCACACGCATACACCCGTGTTGTAGAGCGAAGGTTTATGTCCTTGCTGTTCGATGTATTGCTAGTTGGTAGGGCTTTCGGCAGTAGCTAATGTGCGAGTAATGCAAATTTCAAAACTCTCAAACTCTCATCACGTCGGACGAAGCGTGTGCTTGGCGAAAGCGGGTCGAAATCGGCGGAGCGCCCGCGACATGCACCTTGACCGCGTCCATGACGTCCTCCCATACGAGGCGGTCCGCAAGCAACTTGAAGACCCCAGCGCACTCATAACGCACTCTCCTGAAGGAGACAGCACAAGCATGCATGTGGCAAGCCATCTCCCACTTTTGCTAGCACTAGCTCTAGGATCGCTTGTCGCAGATCTAGATACTACCCACGCGGAGACTCTGGAAAACGCATCCCCTCACTCACCTCCTCCCGCTCGCCTCTACGCTTGCCCACAGCCACCCCGCTATTCTTCTGCGCCCATATGCGCCCACACATCCCTTCCGTCAGGGTCGAGACGTTGATGCGGACGCTGCGGGCCGCGGGGGACTGCCTTGTTGAGCTTGTCGAGATCGGTACGACAAAACGGCCTCCACAGATAGCCTTGGCGTACCGCTGAGTGTGTATCGGGAGTACTTGGCTGATGGTGGCTCAGAGTTGAAGCAGCGGCGAGCACATGCAGCTATACCTCACACAAGGAGGGCACGCGATGAGGTGCGATGAGGTGCGTTTTGATCTCATTCTGTTAATCCCGGTTGGGGAGATTCGCGACAAATAAGTATCCAACATACTTTTTTTCGAGTTAACGAATTGTGCTACAGGTTCCGAGATTGGAGGAGATCGTGCAAACCACATCTCACTTCACTCCGCTCCTTGACAGCCATGCCGTACTAGATATGTACCAGCCAAGTCTCATCAATGGTCGTTCTTCCACGGTACGCATCCCATGATGCCTCCCCCGCGAATCAGATTTGCTTATCGCACGGGCCTGCATATAGTTGACCCCATTTCGCACTTCAAAATCGTATGCGCTTGGATGGCCTGCACATATTGCTCCCGCGCCGTGTACAATGTCACGCCGATACGTGCGGAACATGCGTACCGCGAATCGCCGCGTCCAAGCCGGTACTTATCACGCAACATAGCAGAAGCGGCACACCTCTTGCCCACAGCGCAGGCAACGCCGTGCCTGCATCAATTGCTGGGCCCAGTGAATCTGATGCCCGGGAGGAAGGAGAGGACCATATGGACATCGGGGCCATGTGCTCATAAAAACTCTCGCACCTCTTCGCCTTCTCCGAAGGCTCCCTCCGTCGCTCCCTACGGTTCTTTCAGAGCTTCTCGTCCCTGCGACCCGTCCTTCCCATCACCTCTTCACTGAGCGACATGGCTGGTCTGCAGGCTGACAAGGATATCATCGCTGGTCTCGCCGAGGCTAAGCACGACGAGTACGAGAAGAACCTCGACGACTCTACCTCGGAAGAGCACGAGCCCGACGGCATCCACGATGGTCTCGAATTCCCGACCAAAGAGGAACGAAACACGCTCCGACGCGTCTCAGACAGCATTCCCTGGGCCGCGTACCGTGAGTTTCCTCCCCAGCACCCGCCCTCCGATTGTCGTCCTTATCCTAGTCCGAAGTGATCGCGTTCTGCGAGTTGGCGGAGCGGTTCTCCTACTACGGTTCCACCGTCGTCTTTGTACGTCCTCAGCTCTGAACGACCACGCGCTGTAGTTGACTGATTGCTGCCCTGCATGTGCACAGACCAACTTCATCCAGCAACGGCTACCTCCAGGTTCAAAGACAGGCGCGGACGTAAAACAGGCGGGCGCCCTTGGTCTCGGGCAGCGCACCTCCACCGGTATTGGCACATTCAACACCTTCTGGGTCTACGTCATCCCTCTGTTCGGCGCATACATCGCAGACACGCGGTGGGGTCGGTTCAAGACTATTTGCATTTCCATCGTCGTCGCTCTCGTCGGCCACGTCCTCCTCATCGTCTCTGCTGTCCCCGGCGTGATCGAGCACTCCCACGGTTCTCTCGCATGCTTCCTCATCGCCATTATCATCATGGGCGTCGGTACTGGGGGCTTCAAGTCCAACGTCTCGCCACTTGTCGCTGAGCAGTACAAGCGGACCAAGTTGTTCATTGGCCACACGAAGAGTGGCGAGCGCGTCATCGTGGATCCCCTGATGACGACCTCCAGAATTTACATGTACTTCTACCTGTTCATCAACATCGGCGCGCTCATTGGTCAGATTTCCATGGCTTACTCCGAGAAGGTACGTCGACATTTTACAGCCAATGCGTCGTACCAGTGCTTACAAAATTTTGCAGTACGTTGGCTTCTGGCTCTCGTATACTCTGCCGACGCTGGTCTTCTGTCTCTGCCCCTTCGTGCTGTACTTCGGTCGCCATATGTACATCACCTCTCCTCCTCAAGGCTCCGTTCTCGGCAAGTCCCTCAGGCTGTGGCGGTTCGCGGCCAAGGGCCGCTGGTCATGGAACCCCATCCAGACCTACCGCAACCTCAGCGCCGCCGACTTCTGGGAGAATGTGAAGCCCAGCCACTTCAATGCAGAGACGCGCCCTACCTGGATGACCTTTGACGACCAGTGGGTAGATGAGGTCAAGCGTGGCTTCAAGGCTTGCAGCGTGTTCCTGTGGTATCCCATCTACTGTGAGTATCTAGCACTTTGATCACACTGTCGCATGGCGCTGATCATCGGTTGGCTCTTAGGGCTCACGTACAACCAGTTGAACAACAACTTGACGTCCCAGGCGGCAACGATGGTCACCAACAGCGTCCCCAACGACGTCATCTCCAACCTGGACCCGTTCGCGCTCATCCTGTTCATCCCGATCGTTGACTTGTTCGTCTACCCTGGGCTGCGACGCCTCGGGTTCAACTTCACGCCGGTCAAGCGTATCGCGCTCGGCTTCTTCCTCGGGTCGGCCGCAATGATCTGGGCCACGGTGGTGCAGCACTTCATCTACAAGCGCAACCCGTGCGGGTACCAGGTTGCGACCTGCAAAGACGCGGCGGGCGAGCCGCTGACGTCGGACCTGAACGTATGGATCCAGACGGGCTCGTATGTGCTTCTCGCGTTTTCGGAGATCTTCGCGTCGATTACCGGGCTGGAGTACGCGTTCACGAAGGCGCCGAAGAACATGCGCTCCCTCGTTATGAGCGCGTTCCTCTTCATGCAGGCGATCTCGGCCGCGCTCGGCGAGGCGTTCATCTCGCTCGCAACCGACCCGTTGCTGGTGTGGAACTACGGCGTCATGGGCGTGCTCGCGTTCGTCGCTGGGACTATCTTCTGGTTCCAGTACCGTGAGCTTGACGCTCAGGAAGACGACCTCAACGACCTCGCCGTGGGCCACTACGAGGAGAAGTGAATGCAACCCCCCTCCGTCCCCTCCTATCCCGCCTCGTTCTACAGCCCTCCTTCCCCTTGGTGTCCCGGATCTCTCTTCCTTCCTGGTAGTAATACCTTCGTGCTGTTGTTTTCCCTGGACCGTGTACGTGTATATTCTCTTCACGGGCGCGACACGATGGGGGCCTGTCCGTCCTCATACCTTGATGATGATGACCAGTCAATGATATCCCTCCCCACACGCATATACCCGTGTTGTAGAGCAGATATCTATTCCCAGAGGTAATAGGTAGTAATGCATTGCAGATCCTTGCAACTGTCGTACATGCGTACACTTAGCGAATGCATGTAAAGCGGGTCGAGAGCCGCTGAGCGCGCACGATATGCACCTTGTCCACGTCCATGACACTTCTGCGGGTGGGAGCGCGAGCACACCCTCGCATCTCTACCTCATGTAACCTCTTGAGGCAACACAGGCTTGCCAGGCTATTGCGCACCTTCGCCAGCAATAACGGCTCTGATCGTCCGCCTCTCGATGGCTACCATGTCCTGACTACGCGCCCCGTCCTCGAGGCTCCTGACTCACTCGCTTCTTCCCCGCCAGCTTTTCTTGAGTACCTACGCTCACCCACCGCTGCCCCGCTGCTTCTGCGCGCCCACACGCGCCCCGCCGCTCGCAGTCGAGCCGAGACACTGTTGCGGACGCTGTGGACTGCGGGCGACCGCCTTGTCGAGGTCGAAATCGGGCGGTACGACAAACCTGCCCCGGGCACGGGCGGACGTATGGATGTTCCGCTACGCATGTATTTAGAATGGCTGACGGGGGAGCAAGGCGGTGGGTCGGGCGAGGGCGAACGCGTGCAGTTGTACCTTGCGCAGTGGAGGGCGGGCGATGAGGTGCGTCCGGTCTCATTGGGACTTCGTGCAGAGTGAGCTAACGAGTCGTACCACAGGTTCCTGGGCTGGCGGAGACTGTGCAAACCCCGTCTCTCCTCGCCCCGCTCCTCGCCAATCACACTGTAGACCTATACCAGTCGAGTTTCTTCATCGGTCCAGCTACCACGGTACGAATCCCATGATCCCTCTTGCACGACTCACCTTCTCTTATCGCGCGGCCCCGCGCCCAGATCACCCCGTTGCATTATGACCCGTACTACAACCTGTACAACGTCTATGCATCGTCGGACCCGAACGTGCACGCGAAGCACTTCGTACTGCTCCCACCTGACCTATCGGAATCCCTATCGCGCGCGGACGGGTCGGTGCTGCGCAACACGTCTCCAGTCGATCTACACCTCCGTGGTGACTCGTCTGGGAACGCGTTCGATGTCTTGATCGATCCGTCCACCGCGCCGTTGCGGACAAGGGAGGCTCTTTCCGAGTCAGGAGGGGCTCTGAGCTGCGTCCTGCGCGAGGGAGACACGCTCTTCGTGCCGCGCAAGTGGTGGCACCGCGTCGAGAACGTCCGGCTGCAAGACACAGACGCGGCGAACCCTGGGTGGACCGCGGGCGTTGGGTGGTGGTTTCTGCCGCGGAATTCCTGAGAGAACAAATCGATGCTCGCTTGCAGGCTTCACTTACGAGAGGGGCGTGGTGACCTGGACACGCGTAGGTACGCAGGTCCAACGTGCACGGCGCTTCTAGTGCGAAAGTTTGTTTTGCTGAAGGTTGTTTCGTTCCAGAGTCTAGGCGCGTGCGTCGCCCGCCGGGCGTGGCTTCACGATGGCCTGCATTTACTGCGTCTCAGGGCTGCTCCAGGCACGATGGCACGAACCACCACGATAAGCAGGGTACAGGGGAGGGAAGGCGTGCTCTCCTGCCATTTGTCAACTGGGCAACGTGTCGAGCACTGGTACAGACACTATCGAATCCGAGTACGGGGTAGCGGATCCGCGGGTATTGAATGTGGACGCGCCTCGCTGTATATGTAGAATCATACATGGAAAGCGACCGCTCTTTGTCTCAGACCGCCTTGCAGTGACTCGTGTGCGCGGATGTGGAGGATGGGGAACAGCAACCGCGAGCACTCTCGATCTGGCATTGCGGGGTTCAGAACCCCCACACCGCAGACGCCCATGCTCGCGGCACGCGCGAGCGGTGGCAACCTCGACTCGTCCTCCTTTCCTTCCACCACCACCACCACCACCTCCCCCCGCCCCCACGCAGATCCCTACATATACGCCCTCATGTCTCGCTAGCTGCCCGCACGTTGTCACCCCCGCGCTCTGCCATGTCCAATGACACCCAGAGAGCCGACCAGATAGCTCACAGGTTATACTCTAAACTCGCACTGGTCGTCAACCATGCACGAGCCACCATCGAGCCCCCGCCCAACGCAAAGGTTGACAAGTGGGTGAGTGCTCCCCTACCCACCCTCTAGATCACTCTATAACACCACCTCCGTGCCCAGTTCAACCTGGAGACCCCAGACCCGGAGCTGTTCAAGGATCACACCCGTATCTATCGCTCTATCTCGACCTCGCCCTCCGTCCCCCTCTTCCAGCTCCAAGTCCTCCTATGTATCCCCGAGCTAGCTACGAACCAAGTTCTCGTCTACACCGCCCCTGACTCGTCGCGCGTGCGCATCGACCCCACCCCGCGCTTCATCGTGCTCGAGGCCTGGGACCTCGAGTTCGCCCCGCACCGTGCAGGGGCGCAGCACAGCGACGATCGTACAGACGTCGCGCCGTCGACCATATACAAGCACGGCATCCCGCTCTTCCGAAGCATATTTACGTTGCTCCGTGTGCTGCCCACCTGGAAGCTCGCGCGGCGGCTGCGCAGACGGGTGGGCGGCAACCGCAATGGGAACTTCAGCATACGTCTGCGTGTGGACAGCGTCGATGGAAGCATTCGGCCTGATGAGATTATGACCTTCGGTGAGTCACTTGTCCACTTGTGCCCACATCCCTTGTCGCGGGTGGGCGCGCGTGAACAATGGCCGCTAACCGAGGCTTCGAAAACCAGATACCACCCCCGCGTCTGCGGCATCAGTACTGAAGAGGGAGAGGCATGTACTGCCCCCTATAACGCACCCCATGGGCGAGCTGGGAGTCTCAGCGACCTACCTGCTGCACCCCAACTTCCAGCTAGACACGAAGGAGTCGCTGCTATCTTCGCGGTTCCTCTCAGAGGGTCCAGACTTCACGCCGACCTTAGTGAAGAATCAGCAGCGCGACAGCATATCGGGCTCGCCCGGGAGCTTGGCCCTGCGCACTTCCCTCCCTCGCTCTCCGCCACGATCTGTTGCGGAGAGATTTGTGATACCGCCGACACATACACGCACGACATCATTCTCCTCGACGCAAGGTCTTCGAGGAAGTCCCAGCGGAAGCCCGCGGCTGGGCAATATTGCACTCCCAGTCACACGCAATCTATCTGGGGCGGGCATGGGCACGTCTGGTGTGTCAGACTCGTCTTCGTCAAGGCAAGGTGCGGCCTCTTTAGGGTCGCGTGAGGATGTGTCCGCGCTCGCTGCTCGCGTACGACGCGAGAGCTTGCATGGTAGAAGCTCGGTATGCAACGTTATTAGTTGGGGTATATGCGATCACTGACGCCCCTATAGCAAGACGGCGCGACCGCCGGCGGCGTACCCATCCGCCGCACAATTACGACGGTGAACCCGTTTAAGTCGTCTACGATCTCTTCCGGTTCACCGTCACCGTCGCTGCGGCAGCAGTCTCCACTTACGACGGGCGGCCCGTCACTTCCGTCGCGTCCAGCCCAGTCACCCACGGCCTCCCGTGTGCCTCCATCTCCCATAGGTGCTGGGAGCAACTTCACGTCTTCCCCTGTCACCCCATTCCGACCCTCCCCGACCTTCGCGCCTTCGAGCCTGGGCTCAGGGCGTTCTCCAGCCTCAGGGGAGGGTGTACCTGCTAGCCCTGCCTCAGGGGGTTTGCAAGGCTCACCTCGACAGCAAGGCCGCAGATACACAAGCAGCTTTGGTCCTCGCGTGCCCGGGACGCCTGTAAGTCGGGAGGCCAGTCCGCGCAGTAGTCCTAGGGGTGCAGCGAAGGAGCTGGAGAAGGTCCCGGTAAGTCGATCCCTCTGACGTTCTGGGATCGTCAAATCTTAATGTACGCGCGCACAGGGCACGTCATACCTGAGCACACACACGGACGATGACGACATCTCGACGTTCGTGCAGGACATCGATGCGCGCAAACCGCTGTCCGGGCGCGACGACTCGCCCGCACCGAGCCCTCCGTACCATGCACGCGAGCACACCATCCGTGAGGAGTCCGAGTCGAGCGACCGCGACGTCGCCCCTCTTGCCCCCACACGCGCACGTACGGTCTCGGCGCCATTCCCGATGCTCGCGACGGAGGGCGAGGTCGACGAACGATTGCGCGCGATGAACGAGAACTTCCTTGAGTCATTGCAGTTTGGCCCACGCAAGTCGAGCGGGAACAGGAGCCCGGTGTCAACTACGACGGAGCGGGGTTCGAGCTCGCGGCGCGCGCCGCTCGACCCCATAGCTTACGCGGGGAGTGTCAGGCGCGACGGTCCGCTGGAGGGTCCGCGCGCGGCTGCGCTATCTGGGCTGCCGGACGTGGTGGGGCTCCCGCCGAACTACGTGCGCCCACGGATGGGGTCGACTGGGAGCGTGCGGAGCGGGTTCAGCATCGCGTCAGAGGAGGTTATTGGACGCATGGACCCCGAGATCAACTCGAGCGACGAGCGGCGGCGGAGCGCGCTCGGGCGCGAGTTCGCATGAATGATGTCTCCCTGACGTTATGACGACGACGAGAGGACGGGCTGCTGCAGTCTGCTGTGCGCACACGACGACGCCCCGCGCGCAGACGGACACGCCCGGGCCCGCTGCTTTTCTGTGATTATCTTTCCTAACTATGTAGCATGCATCTACTATTTCCACGGACGTTCGGACGGGCCCCCGCCCCGCACCTGTTGCATTATTAGCCCGCGCATATACTCATCCTCTCCCATCCCCCATCCCCACCATCCCCAGTCCCATACTTGTCGATACGTGCTGTGTTCGCGCATAGATCGCGCCAGTTGTACAGTCTCAATATACCAACACCTCTCTTTCTCTGCGGACGAATCTTGGACGAAACTCTTCCGCTCTCTCACCGGGCTGTGTGTTGACTCTGCGAGTTATATATTCGTACATACGCACATTGCACGCTCGGAAGATATCGGAAGCAGGACTGTACAGACATAGCCAGACCGAACAGATGCCGTTACACTGGCGACCGGTGTGGAGATGAGTGGGCTGCGTGCTCAAGGGAAGACAGAGTCTTCGCACCTTTCTTGTTGCGGCCAGAAATGAAGCCGGCGAGGAAGCTGATCATGCTCGACGTCTCCTCGCCGACTGGCCTGATCCATTGTGCGGGGAGAGAAAAGCCGTACTACGAACAGCGTGAGCTTTATGATTTGCACACGAGGCAGACGAGCGTACCGTGCCGGTGTCGCGCAGATGGACAGAGTACGAGAACTTGATGCCTGCCTTGGCGTACATGTAGTCGACGACGTTCCCGGACGCTCTGCAAGGGGCACGTTCAGCTCGCAAGCTCGCTCTAGGCGAGAATCATAGGGGGCGCACTTGTACAACTGCTCGCACAGGCTGCCGGTCTGCCACGCTGATGAGCAGATGTTACACGACTGCTGTGGGCAGGCTTACAGTGAACGGGGTGCCGTGGATCTGTTTGATCGCGTGGGCAGCACCGAGCGCGGCCTCCAGCAGGTCCTCCGCGTCCTTCGGGTACTTCTTACACGAATACGAGAACGGCGTCGACACTACGCCGCACCCTTAGCCTTGTTTCGTGTTACTGCACGAGCTGGAAACAACACGCACACATTTGGCCGTAGCTCCGGAGGTCGACATAGGCCTTAAGCGAGGGAAGCGTCGTGATGAAGTTCGCGATATTGTTAACCTCCGGGGCCTCGAACGGACGGTGCCCTGGGTACCACGGTGAGCAGGGATCAGCCTCTCTTGTTTTGGAGGACACCGTCGCGTTCGTGTCTCCCGTGAGCGAGGGCAGGTGGGATTTTGATTTCCACTTGTGGCCCTGGAGAGAGGTCGGAACACGAATGATGCGCTACACACTGCTCAGACGTACCCAATTCCTGCAAAAGCGGTCTATTTCTAGCTTATAAGCCACATGTGGAGCGCACGCACCTGTTCATATCGACTCCTACGCACTTCTCTGCCGGGCCGACGATCTGCCTGTTTTTGTACCTAGCCAAACTAGTTCAGTATAATCCTCGAAACAAGCGCAGTGGGCCTGCCTCACCAAAGTCGGTCTTGATTCCAGGTGTAAACATAGCCATCCGGGTTGGGTACCGGAATAATGTAGAAGTCCTACAGTCTAGCCGTTAATACTATGGTGGTGGTCCAGTGCCGGATATGCTCACAAAGTAATCCAGCCAGGAAGACAGGCCGAAGTCTTCGGCTTCGTCGGCAAGCAGGGCATGTGTGAGGTACAGAGCCGTTGACGTCGCTATCCACTGCGCGTGTGAAGGTGAGTGCCGCACGACGGCTGGCACGGTCGGGCGTGCTGACCTCGCGAGCGTGCTGGGCGCCCGTAATGACGAACCCGACCTTCTCTTTCCTTGATGTCCCTCGTAGTCCGTCGTCGCTCCGGGAGATGCGCATGGCGGTCATTTCTCTGCCCTCGGCGGAGTGCCCTAGGTCCACGAGCTGGACGAGGTCTGGGTGTGTGCGTGCTGCCGTTTCCACGAAGCCCTTTATCTCGTATAGCGGGTGGTAGACGGAGTGGTACGTCGAGTTGGACAGGGATCCAAGGTCCCAGTGGCCAGTATAGCCGTGCAAGTCGTCCAGGCTATTAAGCCGTAGCGAGCCTACTTCCGAGTAGGGGAGGTCCCATGGCTGACCAGGATTCTGGAAGACAACGTCCACATGAGATGGACCTACAGCCCATACGGTAGCGTCTGAAGCCTGAGGAGTACGACAATGTCAGTGTGTCTTGGGTAGATGAATAATGAAGCTAGAACGCCGACCTGTGCCTGTTCGAGTAGGTCCTCTGGGCGCAAGCCCTGGAGTCGCGGGAAGGCATATCTTTTAAGGAAGCCTTGGCTAGGACCATTGGGGGCCACGAACAGCTGCTGTTCATTCGTAGATGGCGAGGATGAGTAGACGAAACCTGCACACGACACGAATGCGAGCGAGCGCCAGAGCATCCTCGCGGCTGTGTTCAAGCTGCAAACGCGCTGCTCCATCCGCGCGCGAAGCTGTATGGTACCGTCGGGGAAGCCGGTCCGCTCGGGATCATCAGACCATTTGCGGCCTGATATATTTAGTGTTAAACTTACCATAGCAAGCCCTCGATAGCTCAGTTGGAAGAGCGTGAGACTGTAATGGTTACCTCCGGTCATCTCAAGGTCATTGGTTCGATCCCGATTCGAGGGATTTTTGCACTGGTTCGATCCCAGTTCGAAGCAGTTTTTTTTGCGCTCCTCCTCTCTGTGCCGCACAATATTGCTGGACCAGGAGGGATCCCAAACTTAAGCTCAAGCTCATCCCAAACTTAAGCTCAAGCTCATCCCAAACTTAAGCTCAAGCTCATCCCAAACTTAAGCTCAAAGTCACTGGTTCGATCCCGGATAGAGCACCTTTTTTCGCCTCCACGACAACTGAAGTGTCGCCGTCGGTGGGTAGCGACAGGTGTGTGAATAACCATACAGGGCGTCAATAAACGTTTAGCGGATGGTATAGATGTGTTCAAATGACAAGCTAAGATTGTAGGACACTGGTAGCCGATGCGCCAGGGAGCGTCACACGGAACACCATGAACTGGTTGTCGTTGTCCAACCCCGCATTGAATGGCACGCCTAGTGCAATCCCCTGCGTGCTGATGAAGTCGTTGTCCGCCTGACAACGAGATATCAGCGATCTGACCTAGCGGGGAGTCTGAGGGATGCGACATACCGCCGTGAAGAGGAAGAAGTCGTCTGGGAAGGCAGGGTCCAGGCAGGGTGCGAGCGCAAGAGACTCCCACTTCGCGTCGATGAGGGTCTGATCAGCCGGTTTGCCTGGATAGGGAGCATGAGATGATACAGATGTAAAATGACAGGGATGACTGACCGTTATGGACACCGAAACGAGCTAGCTGCGTGTCGTCGATGAAGTCAACGAAGTTGACGTATGTTCCCGGCGTGATACTCTTGTCCAACTTGCCCTTCTTGGCGATGGGGTTGCTCGGGTCGTCGAAATCGGTCCCATGAATATCCGTCGCATTCGATATGTCGAGGAGGTCCGCTTGCCTATGGTGTAGGTCGGTACATGTTACAAAAAGGAGCAGTATTGGGCTCACTTGAACGCCGAATTGTTGTCATCTCCGCCATGCCCGTCGCCGTCGCGGGACAGGACGAGGAAGACGCCCTCGCTCACAAAGTGCACCTCGCTGGCGGCGAGGGTGTTGCCCTTCTTATTCTGGGGCAGGGGTACGACCCATTCGCCGATCAGCGACGGGCGTGCAGTGAGCGCATTCGATACGTCGTATGCTAACAGACGCGTAAAGCGAGACGTAGACTTGTCCGAGCCGCCGTCTTGGATCGTCGCGGACTGGAGAAGCGCGTAGAGTGTATCCCCCGTATCATCCAACGTAAGTCCTTCGAAGCCTGCGCGCATATCGTCAGCTTTGAACACGTGAAGACAAGTAGCATGAACTACCCACCCTGGTTTCCGGCACGTCCGGTGTCGGGATCCGTGTCCGACGTAAAGTTCAGCGCGCCGTCGATGAGAGGAAGAATCGCTTCGGGCGGTTGTATCGTCTCGAGGAGTTGGCCCTCAGCGGACATCAGATAGATGTACGGCCCATATTCCTCACTGACCCAGAACCTGCACAGTCGTGTAATATGAGCAGCAGGTAAACACTGAGAGGCATGTGTACATACGTCCCATCCGCGTTAAGCGCGAGACCTTCCGCATCCACAGCGAGATGACCATTGGATGGGGCGATTGGCATAACAGGGTCGTTGATCGCAGGGGGACTGAGCGTCTCTGCCTGACGCACTCCCAGGGCGTCCAGGCCGGTCGTCTTCTGGGATTCTCGTTCCGTATACAACAGGGTATCCCTATACGTGAGCTGGAGCGTCTTCAGCCCGTCCGCGAAATCGAGATTATCTGCGTCATAATAGGGCGACAGCACGAAGTCGATCTGGTGTTGCCGTGCTTGATAGTCGATCGTTCCGTCGCTGTGGGAGAATCTGTTAGTGAAGCGCGTAGGAAGACCATTTACTGGAACTTTTACATATTAAAGCCTCTGTCGGGCTGGGCGACGATCGTACCCGTGAATGAACCATTCGAAAGCTGGGCAAACGATCCTCTTTTGAGCGCAATAGCACTGCCAATACCTCCCAGCGTATCACCTAGCCCACTATGAGATCGCAGCGGACGAGCGTTACGCGGAGATTACGCACCTGTCGATTCGACAAAGTTCGATGGTATCAAGCCGAAGGCGACCAGACCCTGGATCCACAGAAGATCAGCGTCGCCGCACGTTTGAACCGTAAATCGTGCCACACACCTTGTTAACGTACTGCTTCCCATTCAAGGAGACGTTCACGAAGAAGGACGGGTTGGGTTCCGTGGCAGCGCGAGGCAAATGTTGCCCAAACGGACGCCCAAGGGAAATCCCTGCCTGCACTGAGAGCACTGCCGTGAGGGTCAGAACGCGCATGATTGCCTGCATCCTCGTCGGTGGGATCGGCGCCCTGGCCTTTCGCATCACCCCCACTTATATACGTACGGAGAGGCTCCATGCGGTTGACAGGCCAATAGAGACCCCCGTTGCTCAAGCTCTTGATGTAAGACTGCGATGACCACGCACGTTCGTGCCAGGTGCCGAGGCGCCGTCCGCCATTGTGTGCGCCAACCGGCAGAATCGTGCCACGCCCGGGCGAACCGCGCTGTCGTACAAAGTTGCGCGTAGACATCTTGACATGGCGAGCATATGGCCGCGCCCGGAGAGGAGACGGATCTGGTGACCCAGACGTCGGCAGTAGCATTTGCTACTGCTATTCTTGAGGCCCGCGCGATCAGCACAGCGGATATAGATCCTGTATATGTCCTACTCATGTGCGGAGTTAGCGTGGACGTGTATTATTAGACAACCCAGGCGACTGGAGGCGTTCGCTACAAACGCCGCCAGAGTTCGAATTCTTGTCTGAAACGTAGTGATCCGTACTGCGTATTGATACAACGTGCCCGTAGCGCTGCTTAGAGAAGACGCTACGGGTCATAGTGTACCTGATATCGATGCATATTTCAGTCCCCATAATATGTGCTGGATGCAAACACACTGACCTACATGTCAGAGCTTGCTTGTATGTGACGTCGTACATCGTGGCGAGAAAGCAAGCCAGTCCGCATGGACAAGCGCCCGTAGACAGCTGGGTTAAGCGCTAAGGCTGCCTCTGTAGCCCGTCCACAACCTTGCGCGTAGGTGCAGCACCCATTCACTCAAATATTTGCACAGATACATGGTCGAATTCCAGGCCGCTCTATGTATAAATAAGCTCAGTGCTACGGGGGACATTACCTGGGGGCCGCGCAGGACTGTTGAACGTCTCAGCGTTCAAATACCCGGGTCTATGTCGCGCGACTTATCGATATTACGACAACTACTATTCTCACAGGCTTTGGATGACAGCTCCACAGCATCGGGATGTCTCTCGAACTACACGTTGCATCTGAACATCGAGCAACACTATGGTCAATCCAGAGGGACAGGTCGAGCCCTCTGTCATCCCACCGCTTGACCCTGCCCTGCTTCACCTCTCTGACGAAGAGCACGCCTTCCTTCGTGCTGCGATAACGGAAGATGAGGAGGTGCTCAATGCGCGCATATACGACGTGCAGAAGCGGTAGGTCCTCTGCGATCACGTTTGCACGCAGCATGTGGCTTGTATTTACTGACCATTGGCATGTCTGCAGAGCATAGTAAGCCTTTGGATATCAGGGCCCTGAAGCAACGCTGAACTGATATGCCTTTCAAACCGACGCACAGCGAGAAATATCCGTACCCATGCATCTGTGCATTCCATTTCGTCAGCTTGATGATAGGTAAAAACTCCATATACCCCTCCGTGCTCGCTGCAGGAAAAAGCGACAGCTCCAGCCTGTTCCTGGACCTCGGATGCTGCAGTACGTGTCTCCACCAGTATGCATCTAATCGCTTCGACGCAGCTAATCGTTGCCTCGCAAGTGGGAACAGACGTGCGCAAGCTCGTCCGCGACGGCTACCCCGCATCGCAGGTCCTCGGCTGCGACCTCCGCCCCGAGTACATCCAGCTCGGCCACGAGCTCTTCGGCGACGCCGCCACATGCCCCATCCGCTTCTTTACCTCCAACGTCTTCGACCTCCCACTCCCCTCCGAGTCGAGCGCCGACTCCATCGCCGCGGTGCCCGACCCGGCGGCCGTTTCGGACTTGGGGCAGGTGCGCGGCGCGCTCACGCACATCTACACGGGCGCGCTGTTCCATCTGTTCGATGAGGAGACGCAGTATGAGCTGGCTGTGCGGCTCGTGACACTCCTGAAGCGCCGTCCGGGTGCAGTGGTATTTGGCCGACACGCGGGTCTACCGGAGGAGGGATACATCGACGATCATCTAGGACGGTGCGCCGCCTCAAGTCTCGCTTTGACGACAGCGGTGGACGCAGCGCTAACTTCCCGGAGAACAGGAAGCGCTATGGCCATTCCGAGTCGTCCTGGCGGTGCCTCTGGAAGAGAGTGTTTGCGGAAGTGGAGGGCGAGGAGTTCGCGAACAGGGTGATCGTCGAGGCGAAGTTGGAGGGGGCGTTGGGAGCACAGGCACCCGTCGACTTGCGCCGTACACAGATGCTTTATTGGAGCGTGAGTATTGTATGAGTAAGTTTTGCCGTGCAGTCTCGGGTAGGATGGGATTTAGAGCATGTACGAATAGATGGCGGCCTGGGGCGGTGTTCTACGCGATCGCTTTCGTTCTGCCAAACTCGAGCGCACGTGCAAATACCTCTTCCAGCCTGCCATGGTGGCTCTCGCCGGACTTCCGGCGGCTCAGCACCGCATGCGCGTGCATCGGGGGGTACGAACAGGTTAACCTTGCGTGAGATTCAAAGCGATAACAACAACGTGGGTGGGGTGTACAGTAGGTAAGTTACAAGAGTGGCGTGGCAGGCATGATAATCGTGACATCGTAGCTCTTAGTCGTAGAACACCAGAAGACGAAGCTCAATGGATTCGCGCAGCGGCGCGTCCTTCGGCGTTGTCGGGTCCTGGAATGCGGTGTGAGGCGTGAAAGTTGCCGTCGTGCCATCGTCCTTCGTGTCGAAGCTGCAAGTCTGATCAGTGTCCCGCCCACCAAGAAAGCAGTATTTAGAGAACGCACCACTTAATGAGCACGAACTCCTCCGGCGTCATCCCGCGCAAGTACTTCCACTTGTGGTTCGGGTTGTACTTCACCCCGAACGTCTCCCCGTCGCGGTCCGGGTAGCGGAGCGTGGACGCGACGAGGTCGCCCTTGCGGTCGACGCTGCGCCAGTCGCACAGTGCGAGCGGCCAGTCGTACGCGGGGCGTCCAATTGGCCGCCAGAGGTTGATGATCTGGAAGCGGCCCGCGAGCAGCTTTGGCACGTCCTCGGCGGGGAGGTGGCGCTCTACGCGCGCGTGAGCGGATTTGGGGGTCTGGTCGATGTGTACGAGGGGCACGGGTTGGCGTTTCTGAGGGGTGTCTTCTGTCTCTTCGGGGCGGCGGCGACGGATTGCTGCAGGTATCGCATTAGTATTCACATCTTGGAGGATATGCGCCGTATGTGGAGCACTCACTGTGATCAAAGGGGACGACGCGCGAGGCACCCGTGATCTTCTTGACGAGCTCGATCGACTCGGGGTAGTACTCCTTCTCGACGATCTCGTCGTTCTCGAATGTGGTGTGCGCCGCCGCGCCGCGGCCGTACGTGAAGCCGGTCGTGTCGAGCGAGACGGAGTCCTCCTTGCCGCCGCGGAGGTTCTCGACCTGGACCTCGTGCGGGACCTTCTCCCAGTTCGCGCGCGGGACGCCCATCGACGGCGTCCAGGTGATGTAGTTGTACGGCTTCGAGCCGTCCGCGGGCGGCGTGAAGTAGTCGAGCGTCGCGGTGACGGTGTCCGGGTTCGTGAACGTCATGGCGTTGGTGGTGGCGGTGTGTCAAGTGTCTGTGGTTGGGTGCGCACTGTGGCTCGGTCGGTGCGAGAGTGTGCGTATGGGGTACGATACTGTGGTAAAACGCTTTCCGCGGTCTTTATATGATGTTAGAACGCCGATAAGTAAGCTTGTCCGGGAACTAGCCGCAGGAAGGGCTCTTGCTAAGGGTGGGTGGTTTAGTCAGCCGCGTCCCACAGAGTGTCTGCGAGCACGCAACCATTCGTCACCGGACCCCCTGTGGGTGTCCTAACCTGCTTCTATCCACCGACGCTCCCCAGAAGGATTAGAAATGGATGAGTACGCATCGTTCCGATCCTGAAAGGCGTCCTCAGCGCCTGGTAGGAACTCACAAGTGCACCGAGTGAATGCCGGCGGAAGTAAGCAGGGTAGCGCCCGGCGTCTACCACATCAGACTTGGAGGCACCCACAATATTGCACGTTGAACCTTATGTAGCTCGTCATCTGGGTAAGTGCCCAGAGAACTTGCACCAGTTGGATCATGATACTCTCGCATCTTGCAAAGAATCCCTATAAACCATAATGATATACCCACCCGCAACCCCGGAAGCTTCAATGTGACGGACTGCTAGCAGCCAGACATGGAGAGACTGCGACATGTACGCGTTCGTGGAGCCGCGTAGCAATCAATACGCTGACGAAGATGACTGGGGGGTATATTCTATCCTCGGGCTTCCTATATGGCGATAGCGCAAGGGACCAATGGAGCGCTCCTCTTACGTTCAGATGTAGAGGAGGGCCAGCAAGCGTCGCGTGTTACCAATGCCGCGTTGCGTCTGGAGGTACGCCGCCGGCCATTCGAAGCATAACAACCATCCCCGTAAGTGTCGAGAACTGCAGGACGGAAGAGTTAATGAGGTTCGTGCGTTCGAAAAGAGAGAGACAAGATGTGGGCCATCCACGTACCCCGTTCCCGATGAACACCTGCGCCTGCTGCGCGACAAGCATGTCCACCGCCTGCGCGACGTACTTCTGCTCCGGCGTGAGCAGCAAGTCTTTACTGCTCGCGATGCTCGCCCACGCATGCTTCCTCCTCAGCGCCGCCTTCAGCCTCCCCACCCACCCCGGCGACCCGTTCGTCATGATATACACATCTGTCAGCCCGCGCCCCTGCGGCGTCGCGCGCACCTCCTCCACGCGCTGCACAATCCCGTCAATGTCCGGGAAGCAGTGGCGGCCATACAGCGCATTCTTCTCGCGCGCGGACGCGTCTGCGGGGAGGTCCCAGCGGTCCGGGAGGGCCGGGAAGGAGTTGAAGCCGGTGTAGCCGATGGTGCGGCGCGCGAGGACGTCGAAGCAGTGCCCGCCGAAGTCGCCGCGTCGGATGTGCAGCGCGAGGAGCCAGGGTGTGAGGGTGTAGCGCGCGAGGCCGTCGGCGAGCGGGGCGGCGGAGAGCGGCGGGGCGAGTGGGGAGAGGGAGGGGGAGATGATGTGGCGGTTGGTGTCGAAGGCGAGCTCGACGAGTGTGGACCAGCTGAAGTTCTGCACGATGGGGGACTGCGAGAATTGGGGCCAGACGTCTAAGAGTCGGCGGGCGTCCGCGAATAGGCTGCGACATGAGCTGTTACTCTCTGCGTATTGCCCGTCTAAGTGGAATGCCGTGCTTACTGTTCGTCGAATACCTCAGGGGGCGTGAGCTCTACCTCCACGCATCGATGTGGCGCCATACGCTGTGTCCACGCCTGGATGAGCGTCTCTGCAGAGGCGTCTGCGAGCGGGCCATTGACCGCGTAGCTTCCGATGATCTCGCGGTCCTTGCATGTCTCGTAGAAGTACTCGGGGGTGACAGCCCTCGGGGTATGGTCGCTTTTGGGGAAAGCGCCTCCCACAATAGGGCCTTTTACGCAGATGAGTGGCAGATTCCAGGCGGAGAAGGGGTGAACGCACACCTCTAATCAGAGCTGTCAAGGGTATCCTTGAGGGTATAGGCTTCAGATTATACAGCGAGTAGTCACCCTCGTCCCGGCTCCAGGTATAGTTGTCGAACACAAACCTGCAGGAAAAAACATGAGCGTTTCCGACACGATAGCCCGGGCAGCATCGGAGGCGTACGCTCGGTCGCTCCGGTATGCAAGGTAGGCGTTAAGGAACAGCTCTTGCATCGCGTTCCCCCACCCGCATTCTACAACACGTTTTAGTGAACCGCGCGGTTGTACACCAGACGCGCGCCAGACTTACTGCTCGCATGGTTAGCGACCCACAGGAACTTCCCGTGCTTGCCTTCAGGGAACGGGAGCGACGAATCATGCTGCCGCAGATCGAGCTCCGCCTCATGGAACCGCGAGTACAGCGGCGGAAGCGGGATAGTGAAGATATAGAGCAACACCGCCACCGCCACCCCAGCCAGGGTGCCCAGAAGGACGAAGCACGTCCGCGCTCGCCGCCGGACTAATAGGATGTGGCAGACGCGGGCCAGAACGCCCTGCGAGCCCGGGCTCCGCGCTTTGGAAGGACCTGCAGCGGCGCCAGGGAGACGCTCGTAGTATGAGTCTGCGGCCCGTGCGCGCCGTGGGAGGAGGTCCATTACCCATTTCGCCGGGGTGAGCAGCAGGGCCATAGACGGCGACGGACGAGCGTGGTGCACTTGAAGGGAGGAGCCAAGGACGTGTAGATGTGCAGTAGACGTCTGCGCCAAGATCATCAAAGCTTGTTGGTAACCGGTAAGTAGCTCTTACTTATTGAACCCGGTTTCTATGTTAGTAGCGCTTTGGCGCTCGTCTAACCTGAGCGGGAAACCATACATTCCGAGCCTCTCCTCAAAGTATGACCATCCTATAGCGTATAGCCCGACTTCAACCTCTTGCGTACTTACGATAGGATACATTTCGGAAAGGCGTTGAAGGGAGCACACGCGCACACGGGAGAAGTTATAGGGTGGGTTCCCAAATCCCCAGGAACCCTTGCATCAAATAGTCATAGTGAGCGGAACATAGACTCGACAGTACGACACAGAGCGGGAGGAGCAGTACATAATGATACAAGGGCGTGGCGCGCACCTACGAAGCGAAAGCAAAGACGAAAACGAAAACTTGTGTAAGATGAACAACACCGATGATGAAAATGAACTGTAAAGTCGATGCCATGTGTGTGTGTGCAGTGTACGGTGCGAGCGTGCATGCGGGGGAGATGCGTTTGAATGAAGGAATGGAAGAATGCAGCAAGGGAAAGCACGAAACGAATGAATGTCACTTTGCGTGGAAGGTCCGCGTATCCAGAGAGTCCGGGTCCGTGTTCTCTCTATCTACCCACCACAGCGGGGGGCTCTTGATGTCTCGAGCAAGCGAGCGTGGCCCATGTGGGGCTCAGAAGCTCTCGGGGGTCCTGGGGAACGACATGTCCGCGAACATGCCGTCGAGGCTGGCGAATTGCTTGTCGGCCACCCACGGCGACTGGATGGGCTCGACCCCGGGCATATGCACGGAGTCCATGAAGGACGCGAAGAGGGGTGTGCGCGTCGGCATGACCGCGCGGGGGTCCTCGTGCGGCGGGATCGGCCGGAGGCGCGTCCCCAACGCCAGAGGGGACTTCAGCGCGGGCGACTTGATGCCGTGGTACGACGGCGACATCGGGGAGCCCACGAGCCCGAGCGCCAGCAGGCCGTACATTAGTCTGAGCGAGCGCTGTGTTAGCTCCAAATCGCGGTGCTCGAAACGGGTTTGGGGCTTACCCGGTCTTCTTGTTCGCCCAGGAGTCGTAGGGTGCCATCCCGATGTCGGCGGTAATCTGATACTGCTTGACGGCAGCCGACATGACCGGAACCTCTTCGGGCTCGGTGGTCACGTCGACGCACATCGGCGCTTTGGGGGGACGGCGGGCGCGCCGGGACATGGCGAACGAGCCAGAGCCCGCTTGCTTCGGCGGCTTGGGGAGTGCTCTGCGGTGGCGCGTGCGCGGGGATGCTTGTGGGCGATGAGAGACGTGCAGATCGGGGCGAACGTAATATACACACCTTCGATATCGGCAGCGAGCACCTCTGCCGTCATATCATTCTCCAGGAGCCGATTCATGCTCACGTCATAATCGTGGGCGGACTTGAGCCAGGACTGGAGTTTGGAGAGGCTCTTGGGGTCGAGCCCGGAGTGCATGAGGGGGACGTCGACCCCGATGGGTTGCGGGGAGCGGCTGAGACTGGCGATCTCTTCAGCGATGGTCATCGCGAGCTCGGTGACGGCGGCCGCGCCGAGCGGCGGGGTCGGGCAGCGGACGGAAAGCGACGGGCGTGCAGGGTGCGCATGGGCTTCCATGGGGCGGGCGGGCGAGGCGGCGAGCTTTGCGTTCATGACGGCGTGAAGGATTCGTGAGCGTGCGATGCTTGGGACTTGCGTTGCGGAAGTGACTGTAAGCTCCTTGGGAAAGACGGAAGAACAGGAAGTGAAGGTTGAAGGGTGAAGAAGGAGCTGTACAATCGACCTGCGATGTGCGAAAGGAAAAAGGTTGGCCACGGGATGGAGGTGGGAGGGAACCAGCGAGAGCAGTGCGCGCGGCGGGCGCGCTCTAAAGGCAGAACGGGACGCTCAGTTGTCACCCTACCAGAGACCTGGGTTGTCTTGGAGCCTGAGGCCTCATTGCTCTCGGGGCCTCACGCAGCCATTTTCCGGGCCCTCGCGATGATGGAATGCGAGTCGTCAGGAGCACACGGATGGTGATCCCACATCGCCACCAACGATCAGCTGCGACTTCAATCATTCGGTCTGCGCATCCGTCAGCCCACGCCCAACTGCACTGACCTCGCTAGTCGTGCGCGAGGCAGATGCCGACGGCGGACCACAGATGAGTATCATGGCAGAAGACGAGGAAGGCCTTCATATTGTGGGCGAGAGCGTGCAGAAGCGGCGAGACAGGAGGTGGTAGAATGGAGCACAGCCTATAACGCGGCTGAGGTCGCGCGCCGCGAACCAGTGTTGCCCTCGAGCACGTGGTCGCGTAGGGATACCGTGTCCCCCCGACTATACAACACACCTCTCCCTGCCGACCACCGCGACCGAGCTGCAGATCATACGCCACCGCTCCCACTTCCTCACCGACGACGACCCTGGGGCAACCGGCTGCAGTCCTATCGGACGTGCTCGATGATCACCGTACCATGGGGTGTCCAACGTCTGCCATCATGATTCGTGCCCAACACGTCCCACGAAGCCAGTCTATCTGTTATCCAATGGGGACCGGCAACGCTAGGCCAAAATCCTGGAGCGCGCGTCCAGAGCGCCCGCACTCCGCTTACGTTCGGTTAATTTCAAGGAATCTTAGCGGTGTCCTTGATCATTTCGGCATTCACGGCAGGTTTTTATCTACAACTCGAGGTGCGGGCGGCAGCAGTCCGGCATGCGCTACTGTGGCTGAGAGTGGCTGCGAACACGGTATGTAACGGTAC
>MNAD01001066.1:0-143748 GCA_001895945.1 Trametes pubescens | reverse complement strand
CCGCGGAACCACGCTGCGGAACCGCGCAGCCGCGGAAATCGCGAAAAGTGGGCTAGCGGGCGGTGGCGCGATAACGGGCGCATCAACGGATCGGACGCTGCTGCGAGCCCCACCCTGGTGCCATCAACGGGAGATGGATCGGAAGCATCGACACTTCTCAACTCGCCGTGGCCGTGGGGAACAAACGAGAACGTCCCCCCCCCCATGGAGGGTGGTGAGAACGCGCCTCTGCTGCGCCAGGCCCATCCTGCTACCCCTGCGACTACCCGTTTCCAGTCGCAGTCAGCGGCGGACCTTGCGGCTCTCTTTGTTCCGCCTGCGCTGGCTGCACCCCCTCATAACCTTACTGCCCCGATCCACACGCAAGGGACCGCCGTGGGAACGGCGACGTACCTTGCGGCGGTCAACGCTATGCACCAAGGGTTAGGAGGGGGCCATACGTTCACGAGTGTGCCGGATGGGGGGTTCCCAGAAGTCCTTTTCGCGGAACCCGACGGCCTTCTTGCGGGCCTTCCGCGCGAGCGCATCAACGCGATCTGTGGCGGCAACATTGGGCCGTGCTTTGTTCTTCACGTCCATAACTCGACCTTCCCGACCCAGCATGAGCTCCGCGCGCTCACACTGGCCATTGAAGGTGTCATCCGACAAGTTACGGGTGATCTTAACCCACTCGTGGTGCCACCGGAGCGCGAATGGGCACCTGGCGTGGACAGACGTCCGACTCCCTTTGCGTGGACGGGTCTTGTAAACTCCGAGCACTCGGTTGACCTGATGCTGGAGCGCCCGGCTTGGTCGTCAACGGCGGTCTCCTTCCACGTCGCGCGCCCCCTGATACAGCTGACGCGCTTCCTCTTTGTCCTGGGGGGCTTTGCACACGACCGCAACCACAGCATTCTAAATGCAGTATGGGCGGTCTTCACGGGCGACGCGGTCCTCCCGAACATCATCAGGCTCGTCCAAACTCACCCGGGGTTCGCTGGCAACACCGCTGAAGAAGCTGCGCGTACCATCCTGGCGTCTCTGGAGGTCAGGGTCTCCACGCTCAACAACGGCAACGTGATCGCGGCGATCTTCTGTGACCCGCCAACGCTCTCGATCCCACGCTGGAGGGAGTGGCGTAACGGCATCGCCAACCTCCCTTTCCCTAGTCCTCTGAACTCGACGGGTTTTGCCCGCCGCCCGACACCGTGCGCTGGATGCCACGGCTGTGACCATCCCACACACCTCTGCCCCTTCCAGGACGTCCCTGGATGGAACGCTCCTCCTCCGGGCACGTCATGGGGCCCGCCGACTGCAGGACAGCCCCAGGGACCGCCTGGTGGTCTCCCTCCTCCTCCCCCGCCGCCTGGTGGTGGCGCCGCGACGCGCCCGCGCTCACAGGGCCCCCGCCGCCCGAACTCCTCTGGTGCTTCGGCTGCCCCTCGTCGGGACTACCGGGGTGGAGGTGATGGTAAAGCGGGCGGATCTGGTGGACGTGGCGGCCAGGGCAGTGCAGCCGTCTAGCATATGCTACCCGGGCCCTGCTGTGATGTACTACTCTTACCTTTGGCACCCATGGCTTGATATCTCGTTGTATGCATGTTAGATGGATCTTATTAATGATATGGTCTGGAGCACAGCCATCTAGGATCCTGCATTTGTTGTGTGCAACAAGTTGAATGTGCGCTTTCCGACTACGGAAGGAGTGCTCCCTGTGGCGGGCACTGACTGATCGAGCGATCAGGAACGAGCCTGAGCATTGGGCCCTGAAAATCTGGTGCGCGGTTAATCAAGTCGAGAAGATTGCGCACCCGATCCTCCCCTGGCTGTGTAGTGTCGTCATAGCAGACGTTGGCTGACCCAAATCGTCTGTGGCTGTAGCGCGTTGATGTTACATATGTAATATTGATGCGTATGCAAAGCAGGGTCTGTCCAGGCCCAAATATACCGACTTCTTGAGGGACGGGAAAGCCTGGATAAACAAAAAGCGGCGACCTATTTAGGTCTCGATGTGCCGCGCCGAGAGGCTGAAGCTCGTGGCTAGAACTTGAGGTACCCGGTACTGAGAGATTGGCCCAACGCATAATCGCCTTTGATACTAAGGATAAGTATCTAGCTGTAGGGAATGGTTGTATCCTATGGCAAAACAATCCAACTACTGAAACAAGCATACATAACACAAACTGGCATGGAGCATCGGAAAACGGCGAATGGCGCGCCCGTGGCACTCGAGGGGTTGGCGAATTGCCTGCTGGTCCTGGCCCTGAGGAGAGTGTCGGGGAATATGGTGGCAGGACGGGCCCTTCCGACCGAGCTGAGCATGGAAGCACACTGGCTGGGCGAGGCGAGGAAAGAAGGGAACGAAGACAGAATAAGAATAGAACACGTGCACGGATACGAGTGGGCTCCCTGAACATGAGAGGGTTTGGCTCTGTGACGGGCCTGGCGGATGAGAGCAGGTGGATGCGGATTAACCAGCTTATGCGCGATGAGAAAATCGGCGTGTTAGCATTACAGGAAACGCACCTTAATGAGGAGCGCGTTGTCGCGCTAAACGAGCTCTTTGGGCGGCACATGCATGTAGTCTATTCGGCTCTCCCGGGACAAGCTACGGGGGCGTGTGGTGTGGCGTTCGCGCTCAACAAGCGATATGTTGACCCAGAAAAGTGTGCGCTCAAAGTGGCTGTCGAAGGGAGGGCGATAAGTTTGACCCTGCCGTGGGCGACAGAGCGAACACTGAGAGTGCTTAACGTGTATGGTCCGAACGTTCCGGCACAGAACGCAGATTTCTGGACAGGCCTTCGGCAGGCAGATGTCGGGGCGGTGGACATGCTCGTTGGTGACTTTAATGTTGTGGAAGAGGGTATGGATCGTATTCCGGCGAAACAGGATCCGGTCCAGGCAACAGAGGCGCTGAGAGAACTGATTGAGGCCCTACGCCTGCATGACGGCTGGCGTGCGGAAAATCCGAACACAAAAGAGTATACGTACCTCCACAAAGCGACGGGGGCGCAGTCACGATTGGATCGAATCTATATAACGGGGAGGTTGCGGTGTGACTCTGCAGACTGGAAACATAAGGAATCGGGTCTGGATACGGACCATAAGCTGGTGACTGTCTCGCTGGCAAACAGAAGAGCCCCATTTATGGGGAAAGGGAGATGGGCAATGCCTATACATCTCCTTACGGACCCAATCATGATCCGGATGATGCGTGCACTGGCGAGTAAACTGATATCGGAAATTGGTGCGATGGGTGTCCGAACGGAGGAGCGCAACCCTCAAATGATGTATCGTGACTTCAAGATTGCACTCACAAGTGGAGCGCGAGCTCGGGCGAAGGAAAAAGTTCCAAAGTTGCAGAAACGGCTTGAGAATCTTCGTGAGGACCTGAAGACGACCCTCAACCCGGGAGAGGAGATGGCGTGCGCCGGGGGGGAGGAAGTGGGAATGCAGCGGCATGCGGCAATCCTTCAGGACCGTATCGCGCTGCTGGAACAGAAGCTGTTTGCGGGAAGAAGGAGAGCAGTTGCGTCCAAACACTGGGTCCAAACGGAGACGATGAGTAAATATTGGACACGCCCGAATGTGGCGCCCCTACCATCGACTGTCATTCCAGAACTGCGCATGTCTGACAGAGAGGAAGGTGGATACACCACTAATTCGAAGCAAATGGCGGAAGTGGCGAGGGCCCATTATGATGGCCTGCAAAATGTTGATCCTATGGGGGAGGACGAGCCGCATGACGAGTACATTGCTGAAGCTCTGGCTCCGGCAACTGTGAGACTGAGAAATGACCAAAAAGCGTACCTGGCTCAGAAACTTGTGGCGGACGAAGTGACGGAAGCGATTAATGAAGCTGCGAACAATAAGGCCCCGGGCCTGGATGGACTTCCGTCGGAGGTATGGAAGACGTACCTGAGATGGCACGCGGCGGATGTCAAGAAAGGGGCCCCGGCTTTAGATATGGCGAAGGCACTAGCGTGCGTTTTCAACAATGTGGCGGCGCATGGAATGATCGCTGGGTCTGAATTCGCAGAAGGATGGATATGTCCGATATACAAGTTGAAGAAGGACTTACGAGAGATAGTCAACTACAGACCGATCACTCTGCTTAACTCGGATTATAAGATTATGACAAAGGCGCTGGCGATGAAGTTAGCGGAGTGCGCGCCATCTGTAATCCACACGGACCAAGCTGGTTTCGTCCCTGGACGAAGGATATTTGACCACGTCCAGCTGAGCAAGCTGATCATTGCGTATACGGAAGCTGAGGAGATAAATGGGGCCATTGTGGCACTTGATCAGGAGAAAGCGTATGACAGAATAGATCACCACTACCTTTGGGCGACACTTGAGCACCTGAATTTTCCGGCTAACTTTGTCAACACGGTACGACACCTATACGCGAATGCGGTTAGCTGTGTTATTGTTAATGGTATGAAAAGTAGATCGTACAAGGTATGGCGTGGGGTGCGACAGGGCGATCCGATGTCGTGTTTGCTATTCGATTTTGCCATCGAACCGCTGGCGTGTGCACTTCGCGCGTCGACTCTGAGGGGAATTCTGATCCCGGGTGATGCAGAAAGGTTAATTGCGACGCTCTTCGCAGACGATACTACGGTCTTTCTTGGCGAAGGGGATGATTATGCGACGGCGCTGATCCCAACGGATATTTGGTGTAGGGCGGCGCGCGCAAGGTTCAATTTGGAGAAAACGGAAGTGATACCCCTCGGAACGCAGGAGCACCGCGCGCAAGTCCTGGCGACGCGCTGCTTACACCAGGGTGCGGCCCCGATCCCAGATAATGTACATATAGTGGCAGATGGCGAGGCGGTGAGATCGCTAGGGGCGTGGATTGGTAACCATGCGGAGGCTGCTGCGCCATGGAACGCAATGATTGCTACGATGAGAAAGAATCTTGAGCACTGGAATAGAGGAAAACCGACCTTGCTTGGAAGAAAATTGGCAGTTGATCTGGAAGTGGGGGGTCGTACCCAGTTCCTCGCGAAAGCGCAAGGCATGCCGAAGATGGCGGAGGATACTATTACTCGTATGATTGCGAACTTTATGTGGAGTGGTGATGTGCATCCCAGGATTGATAGAGGAACGTTATACGCCCCTGTTGTACAGGGCGGGCTGAACGTCCTCAACGTAGGTGCCCGAAATGATGCGATTGATTTAATGAGACTGAAAGATTACCTTAATCTAACTAAAGAGAGACCGCGATGGGCCCTAGTCGCAGATGTACTCCTAGCGAGGGCGGTTGCGGCATCGTCTAAGGCCACGGAGCCAAAGGCGAGAATCAACTCCTTCCTGCAGACGTGGGAAGTGAGCACGAGACATGCGAAGGGTCTTCCTGAGGACTTACGACGGATGATTAAAGTTGCGAAGAAGTTTGGCGTCCGATGCGACGTGCGGGTAGCGACGCGCGAGCTCAAAGAAGTGATGCCGGCGTGGTATCATCTCGGCTCTGAACCGGGTCGCTCAACAGCAAACTCGGTGGCAGCCAAGTGCCTCCGGAGGGCGCATGGCGTCTGTACGGTTGGGGAGTGTGAGAGAGTGGCAGCGAGGCTGCGACCGGAAAATGAGGAGCACGAACCGAGAAGTGACTGTGAGTGCTGTGAATGTGAGATGGATAGGAGCGAAGGAGAATGTAGTAACCCTCACCGGTGTGCGGTGGCGGCGGAGAGGCTCCTGGATAAACTTAGACCGAAGTGGAGCCTGGCGCAGGTTGAGGATACTGATGGGCTGTCGCTGACGAGGTCGCGTAAGAGAGCAAATGAGACGGCGCGAGCAGAGAAGGGGAGGATTGTTTTTGATCCCTCGCTAACCCAGGGTGCTCCCCTTGCTGCGGTCTTCCGGGTGTTTACGGACATAAGCAGGGATGCAGGTGAGATTGCGACACGGCCGCCCCGCCCGTTTGGAGTGCTGCAGGAGGAAACTGAGGTATATACGGACGGATCGTCGACGCAGAATGGTGCTGCCTCTGCGAAAGCGGGCAGTGGTGTGTGGTTTGGACCTAACGACACCCGAAATGAGGGTGCAAGAGTCCCGTACGATGAGCAAACGAACCAGGCGGCGGAAATTTATGCTGTGGTCCTGGCAGAACGCAAAGTCCCGCCGTTTGCACCCCTCCACATCGTGAGCGATTCCAAGTATGTTGTAGACGGGCTCACGGTGAATCTCCGGGGCTGGGAAAATAAAGGGTGGATTGGTGTGGCGAATGTGGGGCCATTTTGCGAAGCAGCGGCGGCGCTCAGGAGTAGGTCTGCAATCACAACGCTCCGTTGGGTGAAAGGCCACTCGAATGTCTGTGGAAATGAAGAGGCGGACAAATTGGCGAGCAAGGGAGCGGAACTACCCCGACCGTTCAGACCTGTGGCCCTCCCAAGGATTAGGTACCTCCGGAATGGGGCGGCGCTTGCGACGCTCACTCAGTCACTTGCATACCGTGGTGTGAAACGGGCGTGTCCGGCAAAAGCGAGAAGAGCTACGGAGGTGAGCATTGCAGAAATTGTTGAGGCAGCCGTGGGAGCGTCGGGAATTGAGCCCTCAGCGGGTGGTGTGTGGTGTGCGCTGAGGAGGGACCCTGTGAGTAGACCGATCCGTGATTTCCTATGGAAAACCATCCATGGAGCACAGAAGGTTGGTACATACTGGAAGCATATACCGGGTTTTGAAGAGCGTGCGATATGCGAGGCATGTGGTGCAACGGAGGACATGAAGCATATCTTGACCTCGTGCTGTGTGCCGGGCCAGAATCTGGTATGGAGAGTGGTTATTAAGATGCTGAGCAGAAAAGGAATCGCTGTACCGCCGATTTCTCTAGGGTTAGCCCTAGGAGGACCGCTTTTTGTGGTACATACGGAGGATGGCGGCGTGGACCAAGGAGCAACTAGGGCGGCACGGCTGCTACTGTCAGAGGCGGTCCACGTAATTTGGGTCCTGCGATGTGAAAGGGTGATTGGTTGGACAGACACGCCAACTAGAAAGCACACAGACAGCGAGATTGTTAATAGATTCGCGGCAAAGTTAAACAGACGAATTGCCTTAGACCAGGGCGCGACGAATGTTAGGATGCATAGGAAAAGGGCGGTTAAGGTTGCTAAGGTCCAAAATACATGGAAAGGCCTCTTACGAGAGGAGCACACGCTGCCAGAGGACTGGATGGGTATGCAGGGGGTTTTAGTGGGTATACCGACGCTCGCGGAGATGCGTGAACCGGGCTGAAGTCGCTCGGAGGGAGTCCCACACTGCCAGGTAGACCCTGGCGTGCGTAAATGCATTTCCCCCATAAGGAAGGTCCACGTGGCCTTTAAAGCATACAATTATCAGGACGTGCCGGTAGGCGCCCGCCTGATAAGTACCTTAANAAGAAACTGCGCCGATAGCTGAGCGATCCGAGTCGCACAGAATCTGCCCTGGGATGTTCTTCGCTATGAACTCAATATTCATCGGGATCGCGACGATGCTTTACGTCTTCGACATCTCGAAAGCAAAGGACGAAGAGGGCAACGAAATTCTGCCAGAGGTGGATTTCCGGGGGTTCATCAGGTATGTCAGCGAATTACAGTCGTACAGAACGATGCTGACGCACCACAAAAGTCACCCCGTGCCATTCAAATGCGACATTCGACCGAGGTCGACAGAAGCAGCTTCGTTGATTGCACGAGCAGCGGCAGAGGAGCCGTCTGATGGAATATAAACCTGGAGGTTACGGAATGCGCTGAGGGTCGTTCAATGGCTGTGAGATTCTATCATGCACAGAGGGACCTTGTATATGCGGGAGACGTCTGCATGAGGGAATAAGAAACGGATTTGATGCCGGTGTGTACGCGGTCGTGAGGAGAGAGATGCACACGTCGTTCAGAGGCGTTTGGCGTCGGGCGCTTCACGGACTTGATCGAGATTCGAATCTTACTGCCAGTGAGCGCTTAGCGCCTGAACACTTCTTGCTCTCTACCGTCACTGCGCAGGACGCATTCAAGTTGCCTCAGGGCGGACATATAGACAAATAGAGCAACCTGGGAATATACCTCTCACAGTCTAGCATCATCATCTTCTGCACTTGGAGTATCATGACTGAAGGCTTCACAATTCGCGAAAAGGACGGCTCTGGTCAAGTAATTGCGACTTACAGAACTCACGCAGGGCACAAACACATCATCGGTTCACTTGGCCAAAATCCCGCCGTAAAGGTCTTTTTGTTATACCCAATAGTTATGTTGGACTTGTACTCAACGCACATAATTTCACAGACAAATGTGGGCCGTCACTGGCGTCGACTACTCAGCGATGTGTTTCTTCCCGAAGGGTACCCCTTCACTGTCTCGTCAGGTTCGTCTCAAGTTGCACGAGATATCAATCGCATCTTCACTCAGAGTCTGGTGATACAGACTATCTCCAGTATGTCACCCACCATGACACGCTGGCATTGCGATGTGACTTCAACGCGTCAGATACCAGATATGGAACGCAGTGCAAGCATTCTGCAGCTCGCTCGCGGGTCTGTTCGCGTCAAGGGCGGTCTTGCAAGGTGTGCATAGGTCTTCAACGTCTTCGCGCTATCAAATATCTCGCTTACGTGACGACATTGCAGGACACGGCGTGGGAAACGCTTCAGCGTCCGCCACGGACGCTATATTCCTGACAATTCTCCAGGACGTGTTCAGCAGGTTAACCAGTACGCGTCCAATTTGACGATGTTTCGCAAATGATCACTCATGCACATGAAATCTCTGCTCAGCTATTGTTTCCGGATACTACCTGGGAACCTCGCTGTACCCCGAAGCCAAGACATACCGGCTTCTCGCCGACATCCTCAACGACGCAGCGATGGTCACCGACACGCTCTCACCGCATCTTGCACACGTCTCCTTCTCCCTCAACTATCCCTTTCTCGTGCCAGCATCGAACTCGACACTCCGCGTCGTTGCGCTTTGCCTAAGCGGTGCATTCCGGGCACTCTGTGGTGCAGTGGCAGGCGGCTCCAAGGCGGCTCTCACTGTGCACTTCGCCACTGCCGGCGAGCGCCCAGGCGACGTCGGCGATCTGAGCGCGAAGGATGGTAGCAAGGAGACTGTACTCGCATTATTAGGCATGCTGGTAAGTCTTAGACGATACTAGGATCCATTTTTTAACTGACCAAGGTGCGACAGTGCGGGAGTGTCGTCCTCAAATACGTGCACACCCCGCGCGCGACCTACATCGTCCTCTTCGGCCTGATCTTCTGTCACCTCGCGGCCAACTTCATCGCGGTGCGGGTTATCGCCATGCGCGCCTTCAATCGACAACGGGCTAGCATCGCCTGGTGCGAGTTCCGCAAGTCCTTCGACGGTGGGCGCACGTTCCGCTCTCAGGCGGCGAACCAACCCTAAAGAATTATCCTGCAGGTGAAGGCAACGCGGTCGCAAAGCCAGTGGTCTTGGACTATCTGCGCGTGGCACGCCAGGAACGCATCTTCACGGATTCGGCACGCATACCGATCCCCCAGCATGTTCGCAGCGCGTACGCGCACTGCGCCCTAGGCGTGTCGTTCCTGTCCCTGAGCGGACGCCAGCCGTTGAGCAACGAGCAGATGGCAACGCTCCTCGAGGTCTTCGCCCACGAGAAGTACATTCTGTGGTCGACCTCGAATCCTTCACGCATTGCAATCGTACTCAAGGACGGACACAGTCCACACGACCATCTGAAGGCGTGGGCGCACGCACACGAAGTCGCATCGATTTACAGTGGGGAGGCGCACCCGCGCGGATTCGGCCAGACCCTTGCCACTATCCGTGAAGGATTGGCGAAGGTGTCGCGTCTATTTCCGCCGTTTTTGCAAGCCGCACAGGAGGTAGGGTGGAAGACGGAGGAGGGCGTTCTGGTGGGCGGCTCGCCTATTACGGTCACTATCGGAGAGGCCGAGTTGCCAGAGGACAGAAAGCATGTCTGACAGGAGGCTGCTAATATTATCTCCCAGACTTTCTACGGCTGACCGTTCCTTCGAGTCGCTCGTTGCTACCATCCGTACGTGTACAACCTGAGAGCAACGCCATCCGAAACGTCCTTGGAATCGTAGACAATTTCGAAGGAATGCCGCGGACCTGAAGTAGGTAAACAACACGTCAGGAAATCAGCATGGTCACAAGGCTGATCGTTGATTTCGCTCGATGAGGTCGCCCAGGCGGCCGTGCTCCGCTTAGCTCGGAAAAGCACCCTCAATCTACAACAGCAATGACGGCACGCGTGCGCATGTGAGCTTCCCCTAACACACATCTGCCAACTCTACGTCTGCGGCGCTCGGGGAGTCGCGACGTGAGTTCACGGATGCAATGAACTTGATCGCTATGTCTGCGGAAGTCACCAGGGCAGATGGGGGGCGAATGAGCGTCGGCGGAGCAGCAGCCAGTGGCGGCGGCGGCAGCCCATTTAAGGCACAGCCACGACCACTTGCAATCGAGCATCGGGATTCGGGAGGCGCTGAGGGACGCTGACAGAGAGGGAATCGTTCTGCTTGGCAGTTCCGTGCACGATCGCACTGGGCAAATCGTTTACCCTGATCTTCCGAACGTAGCATGGAACCCTCGGACGAACGACAGACGATTTCCGGACGGAGCGCGCCGAGCACGCCCTACGGTGCCCGTCCTGCTGCCTTCCGTTATAACATGCCACAAGCTGCGCCGTTATGTACCTCACCTCAGGCCTCCTTCTCCCCCACCACCTCGTATCTCACGATGTCCCAAGCAAACTTTGATCACACCTACAACACTCCGGCTGAGATCGATGAGGTACGCCGCGTCAAATGACGACATCGACGTCCCTGACCTATCCCGCACGCGCAGATCCATGCTCGCCTCACGCACACGTTCTACTCGGGTGTGACGCGCCCCCTCGCGTACCGCCGCAAGCAGCTCCTGCAGCTCGCGCGCATGCTCCAGGACAACCACGTCGCCTTCGAAGACGCGCTCCTCGCAGACATCAACAAGCCGCGCCTAGAGAGCTCCCTCTCTGAGGTCGTGCACTGCCTCACCAACGCCCTCACCGCGGCCGACAGCCTCGAGACGTGGGCCGCGCCCAAACCGTGCCCAACCACGGCGGCCTGGCGCGCGGACTGGGGCGCGACGCTCCACAAGGAACCGAAGGGCGTCGCCCTCATCATCTCGTGAGTTCCCCCATGCCGTACACGCGAAGACTGGCGCGTCTCTATTCGCTCGGGGAATCAAACCCTGTAGTGCCCACTTCGGACGCTACGGGGTGTGAGTCTCTGCGATTGGATGCGAAGTCTCGGCATACAGAGGGAGCGAAGCCGTTTGAGGTCATAATCGCGCGTACCTTCTGACCACGGGAGGGCATGCCATGACCATTTTGAGTCTGAAGGCGTTGCCCTGGTCCAGATATAACCCCGGTGGCGCATGGAGGGTTCAAATTCCTGCGCTTCGTCGGTCATGAACTTATAGCACGAAAGGTAGGAGCGGCTCAACTGTACAACCACGCCACGGCTGCGTGAGGCATCGAATGACCTTGAGCGTCTTGATAATTGGACGCCTTGCTTGATAGTTCCCGACATGCGTGACGCTCGGTGCCTTGGCACGGCGCGATGTTGAGTTGCCTAAGGCCTTAGGACTGTACCACGACCAGTCTTCCCCAGGTTGCCGCCATTCCATCAGACCTCCCTAGAGTCTTCGAACGCCCACGTCGTGCATACGCCCATCCTAACCCCTGCGATGCGCTTAGCGAAACGCTCATTTGCGAAATGAAACAGCTCACCTCCTGATTCCACCGAGATGCCCGTGCTAACTGCCGTCACCCAGACCCTGGAACTATCCCCTTGTGCTCACCGTGAACCCTCTCATCGGCGCAATCGCCGCCGGCTGCCCCACCGTGCTCAAGCCGTCCGAGCTCGTCCCCGTCTTCTCGCAGCTCCTCGCCACGCTCCTCCCGCGCTACCTCGATCCCACCGCGTACGCCGTGATCAAAGGCAGCGTGCCCGAGACGACGCACGTGCTCGGCCTGCGCTGGGCGCATATACTGTACACAGGTAGCAGCCGCGTCGGGCGCGTCGTGGCGGCCGCCGCCGCCGCGCACCTCACGCCCGTCACGCTCGAGCTGGGCGGCAAGTCCCCCGCCGTAGTCGCAGACGACGCAGATCTCGCACTCGCGGCGCGCCGCATCCTGCACGGGAAGATCCAGAATGCGGGCCAGCTGTGCGTGTCGCCGGACTATGCCATTGTGTCGCGCGGGCGCGTGGATGCGTTCGTGGAGGCGCTGAAGAGCGCGCATGCGGAGTTCTGGCCGCAGGGCGACCACCCGCTGACGGGGAGCACCCCACTGAGTAAAATCATCAACGCGAGCCACCATGCGAGGCTCGTCGATATGTTGAAGCGCACTAAGGGCAAGATCGCGTTTGGCGGGGAGGTGCACGGACAGCAGGGCATCACCCCGACGGTGCTCACGAACGTCCCGGAAGACGACGTCTTGATGGAAGAGTGAGTGCGGCGCCATGTTTCCGAAGTGTCAGCGGACTCACTGATGTTTGCGTTCGTTGTGGCACATGTACGCAGGGAGATCTTTGGTCCTATTCTTCCGATTATCGCGGTGGACGCCGTAGACCACGCTATCCGCGTGATAAACGCGAAGTAAGCCTGCTGTCGGATTGCACACAGGCTCTATGTTGATGTTCCTGGTCTAGGCCCACTCCACTGGTGATCTACCTGTTCACGGATCAGGAAGAAATCAAGGAAAAGTGTGAGTAAACTCGACATACCTGGGTATATGCGTCATACCTAACCTGAATTACAGTCCTTCAACGGACGCAAAGCGGACAGTTAGTCCAGAACGACGTGGTCATGCAGCTTGCCGGTACGTGTTGCTGGCCCGTACATCGTGCGTAATATTGATTATGCGTGCAGTGAACGAGATGCCCTTCGGTGGCCAGGGAGAGTCTGGATGTAACTGCAATGTCAATCCGTCCAAACACGTTGAAGCTGACGAGATGTACAGACGGGATGTGGGTCGGCCAGGCGAGTTTCGACACGTTCACACACTTCCGCGGATACATCAACGTGTCCTCCGCGTATGTCTTGTTCGCTATCTTAAGTTCCCAAAACATCCACTCACCCTTTTCACAGCCAAGAGCCGTTCCTGCAAGGAAGGTACCGCCCGTATACCGACGACAAATACCAATTCGCCTGTGCGCCCGGAAAAGTTAAGATACCTGACGCGTGAATTAGGATCATGTATATGTTAGCATACTGCTAGTAATGCATGTTGTAGCGATCTTGTATGCCGGTAATTTGCGGCAGTTCGTCGTTGTAGAAGCGAGTGACAGCCAAATTCACCAGGGGTCGCATTATAAGAAGAGGTTACAAGTATTGACGCAGGCCTGGATTAAATTAAACCCTCGGTGGCCTCAAAACGTTCCCTCTGCAAAACAAAGCCAGTTAGAAAACCATTCCTCACCAACGCGAACGCCAGCGAATAGACCACGCACCTATGCAACACAGCCAGTTTGTGCACATTCTCCTTCTGGGTCAAAGCCACGCTCTTCCCGTTCAGCACCGCGATGATCTCCCGCGCTACGCGCTCCGGCATGTTCTTCCCGCCCTTCTTCTCGCTCGCGTCGAGGATCCACGACAGGGCCTTGTGCGCACGCTGGCGCTCGTTCAGCGGCGTCGGGAACACGAACTGCTTCGCCGCACGCTTGAACTGTTGGCAGCGCAGGAGCGGCGCCGCGCGCGTGACCGCCTCGCGCAGGAGCGGCAGCGGCTCCTGCTGCGTGAACGCGTGCAGGTGCAGCAGCATCTGGGTGGTTGCGCGCTGCGCCTCGTGCCGCCGGCCGTCCTTCATGACGAGGGACGTGAAGAGGTGCAGGAGCGGGTCCTCGGCGGGCGGGACGCGGATGTTCGCGGTGGAGACGGGGGTTGGCGGTGTGGGGGTGAGGTATGAGCTGCTCGCGACGGCTTGGGGCTCCGTTGTGTCGAGAGGAGAGAAGATGGGGTCCTCGCTGGCGTCGGTCCCGGTCTCCTTCGCTGCGTCTGGCGCTGCGCTGCTGGCCAACGTGCGAACATTGACGGCGCGACGGAGCGACACCCTAGCCGCCGAGTGTCGTATGCTTGCAAGCATCGCTATATGGGAATGCTGTTCAAAGCAAAGGCCGGCGCGCAGAGGACGAGAAGCGGAGGGACGGACAGAGGCTCGACGTCGTCGGAAGAAGTGTGCAGTCGCGAAACAGGCGCTCGTCGGCCAGAATTTGGCTTATCGGGCGTCTATAAGTACTGTCCCGCTGAGTGAACAGACGTCGTAGCAAATATTATTGAGAAGTACCCATTTGTAGCAGATGCGGAACGCATCATGTATCTGTGAGTTCAATTACAGCTTGTGCATGCGCTGTCCCTACAGCTACAAAGGAGAACATTCCCGCTTGAGCCACCGCAGCGCCCGCTCGTCCTTCTCCACCAGCGGCGCGACCTTCTGCTCGATCTCCGCATGGTACGCGTCCAACCACTCGCGCTCCTTCACGCTGAGCAATGGCACATCCACCAGGTTCTTACCCATTGGGCACTGTTCGTCCATGCACGCCGTTAGCACCCAGATATGTACGAGCTGGGATAAAGCGGAACAGACCATGGTGACATGTTCGAAGCGCAGGTAGCCCTTGTCGCCGAAGTTGTTCGGGGTCTGCGCCTCGCGCACAATGACGATGTTCTCGATGCGGATGCCGTACTCGCCATCCTTGTAGTATCCGGGCTCTGTGGGCCGGATCATCAGTACTGATATGTACAACCGAGATAAACGTTTAGTTCACCGTTAGAAACCGTCATGCCAGGCTTGAGCGCCGTGCTGTTGTACGCTGTAAAGCTTTAGGTTTAGTCGGAAGGCTACGACGACAATGATGGCATAACTTACCAATGCGCACGCCGATCCCGTGTGGTCCTTCGTGCACGTTCAGGAAATGTCCTAGAAGCACGTCAATGCTGAAAACCCTCATCCGATGATCCCTCCTCACGAACCCACGCCGTGTCCGGTACCATGCCTGACGCGATATGAGATGACCGTTGGCCGTGTATGGTAACTTTGCTCACCGGTAGTCTGCAAAAGGCATAAGTATGCGTTAAGCATTATATGTACCAGCGGCTTACCAAGCCCATCTTCCCAGAGAGGCCGACGAGCAAAAGGATCCCTGTTGAAATCTCAGTGTCCCAGCAAATTCCATATGGCGTGCAGTCAAACCTACAGAAGATAACCTATGGCACGCATCAGCAAACAAAAGCAGAACACGTTTTGCTAACCCACCGGTAGTTCCGGTCGGGAAGACCGCCGTGTCGATCGCGATATGCCCCTGCAGAACGCGGGTGAACGCACGCTTCTCCTCCGCACTTGGCGTGCCGAAGTGCTGCACGACTCGACATAAGTGCACGGTCACAGCTGTGCTCACGGCAGGTACTCACGAAGGTACGCGTCACATCCGTTGTTCCGTCCAAGAACTGTGCTGTACGAATTCTTAGTATCACTTACTGTTGAACGAAGTCAATGTATTACCGCCAGAGTCACACAGGTATATCTAAAGATAGCGTTAAATGCGTGCAGAACCAACGTCCATGAGGATAGCACACACCTGGTCCTTCTTCACAATAGCGCAGTCATTGGGGTCCGGGTCGTAGTGAATGATAGCTAGATTAGTCGGTCGGCTTAGCTTAGCCGTAGCTCCCTGCTGTGTGGCAGTACGACATACCGCCGTTGGGTCCTGTCGCCGAGATTGTCGGGAAAGAAAGACCCTTGAATAGCCCCTGCTCTCTGCGCGGGGTGTGAGTGCACTCCACGGATGACAGAATCCGAACTTACGACCGATACTTCTCGAGCTGGTCCGCGACCTGGCTCTCGGACAACTCCTTACCCGCCTCCAGCTGCTCCTCTAACCACGCGAAGTAACGCACGAGCGCAGCGCCATCACGGATGTGCGACTGCCTGAAGCCTATATCGTGCAAATACTCGTCACTGTCCGCTCTGCTGCGCCATTACGACACGCGAGCTACCTTCGATCTCGACCTCGTTCTTGATGGCCTTGAGGTCGGTGACGGGAGACCGCAAGACGGTGATGTAGTCCTTCGAAAGGTCGGCATACAAGTTAGGCGGGCTCCAAAGAGAGTAGATACGGCGTATAGTCTGTCACAGAGCCAGGCAATAACACGTACCTTCCCGATTGCCTCAGCTACTGCGAGACTGGCCTTGTCACTAACGAGCACCTTCTGTTTTGAGGGTAACTTAAATAAGAAAGGCGGACATAGAGCATCGCAGACTAGTCCAAACTTACGCCGGAGTTATTTTTCGCTTGCAACTCTGAGCCCAGACGAGTGAGGGCCGGAAAGAACGTGTCGTACGGATGTACTTCAACTTCGGGCCCGAGGTGATCACTAACGCTGGTGTTGAGCTGGGACTCATTCACGAACAGACTGGCCTTCTCCTGGTCGATAAGCGCGTACGCGAAGAATACTGCATGTCTGGTGTCAATATATGCCCCGTCTGTCAGTGGATGATATTTGGGCGGCATACCGGGGTTGAAATCAATGTCGGAACCGCGCAGGTTGAACAACCACGCGACCTCATCGAGCATGTTGACCACGATCGCTTTAGCCTCTTTCTTCTTGAGTTCCTCGCGAACCAGCTTGAGCTTATCCTGGTGAGATTGGCCTTTCGTGGCCGCTTGTTGGTAAAATATGGCATGGTATGTCTAAGAACATGACGTACCGGAGTACTTGACGTCGAGGGGGAAGACCTTGTTCGCAGGCCGAGGCGGACGGTCAGCCCAGACCAAGTCTACAAGGTTTTCTTGAATCGACACGAGTTCGGACTGCTCTGGCTCGAGGGACTTCTGTATGCCCTCCGCATCGGCTGTGCAGGCCATAGGCTCGTAAGATGGCTCAAGTCGTAGAAGCATACAGAACAGTCTCACAGGCAGCGATGAGTGTGGGGTCAACGCCAATGCGATTGTGCGTCCCCAGGTTCTACGCGCAGTGGTGAATCAAGTCTGCGTACAGCTTGTCCCTAGCTCTTACCTTCGACAAGAAGTCCTGCCAAGTAGGGACATCTTAGGAACAGCTCAGTCAAATATTGGAACGCCCTACAACGAAGACAGGTACCTGGAAGGCCTTGCTTCATAAGGGTCCAGTTCCTACGTGGCCACGCAAAGGTTATTCAATTCATCATGCCCAACGTTGAAATACAGTACATACTTGTCCAGCTGCTTCGACGCCTGCAGGAAGTACCGTCCATCGGTGAACAGGTAGGCGTCTTCCGGTGTTACGATCGCGCATCCTGGCAACACGGAGAACATTGTGAACCCATACACCAGCAAAACCAGCGTACGAAGGATATGTACCAGCAGATCCAGTGAAGCCGGAGATGAAAGCGCGTCTCTCATCGCACTGCGCGATGTACTCGCTGAAGTCTAGAAAGCCGTCGACCATAATCGCACACCTTCCTCGGTATGAGCATGACCGAAACTACTCGCGCTGATCTTCCGTTGGAATCACGACGACTTGTACGTTGTACTCGGGCTTCGCCATAAGCTCCCGAAGGGCCTGGAGCCGCTGCGTGGTGTCGACCGTTGCAAGCGCAGACATGGTGCCACAGAATCGTCGGTATCGCGCAGTGCTAGATGACCCGTAGAACGCGAACGCGGTCGTCCGCAGATGAGAGCAGAAGACAGGGGGTGAAAGGGCGCGGAAGGCAGCCCTGGCTCTGAGCATGCGCGCGGACTCGGAGTGAGCGGGAGAGCGACCGGATGACCGGGACGATGCTCGCGAGTGCAGCGTGCCTGAGCGCGAGACGAATTCCATGGCGCGCGGGAGCAGCGTGCCACGCACCGTCCTCTTGTCCCGCATCCTCATTCCTGTGCTCGTCGTAGCGTCCGCAACGACCTCGGCGTCGTCTCTTGTTTTTTCTGACGGCCATCTGACGCATCTACTGAGGCTCTAGCTGGGCTTGTCTTTTCCCTCTAGCGCGACTTTGTGGCTGTCTCAGAATACACCAGGCCAATACACCGGCCCTTCCACGCTCGTTCACATCTATACCACGCCTTGCTTCTCATCTCCGCGATCTCTGAAATGGTGGAGGACAAGTACATCGGTCTTTCACTGGCCGTCTCTAGCTCCTTAGCTATCGGTACGAGCTTCATCCTCACGAAAAAGGTCTGCATGCTCCGCACAACCTTCGCACCTATCGGCTTCCTCAGCTGTCGCCACAGGGTCTCAATCAATCCAGCGATTCGGCATATGCATCTGCATCTGAGAACTACGCTTACTTCAAGAATCCGCTATGGTGGGCAGGAATGTCAACGCGTGAGTTCCCCCTCTTTCTAGTACGAGCGGGTCGCTGAAGTGTCCTGTCAGTAATTATTGGTGAAAGTACGTTCTCCATGCATCCCATGTCTTGTCACCTCTAGTCTAAAGGCTCTGCGAAGTTGCGAACTTTGCAGCATATACCTTCGCCCCTGCAATACTTGTTACGCCTCTCGGTGCACTCAGTGTAATCATTGGGTACGCTACAGCTGTCTACGTGTTGCTCTGTAACCTCATCATGTACTGTATAGCGCCATCCTCGCGTCATTCCTCCTTGACGAAGAGCTCGGCCACCTTGGGCGTGTCGGCTGCTCGCTATGTCTATTAGGCTCCCTCATAATCGTGCTGCACGCTCCTCCGGATAAGGACGTGCAAACAGTAGATGAAATCCTAAATTATGCCCGTCAACCAGGTATGTTCAAGCCACGTTGTCCTCCTAGAAGTCTGTCTACAATGCTGTCTAGGTTTCATGATGTACTGCTTCACGGTCCTCGTGTTCAGCCTGGTCATGATATACGCCGTGGTGCCCAAGTATGGACGGACCAACCCGGCCGTATATATCTCCATCTGCTCTCTCGTCGGATCGATATCTGTTATGGCCATCAAAGGCTTCGGAGTTGCCGTCAAACTCACGCTGGCCGGACACAACCAATTCTCTCACCCGAGCACGTATGTATTCGGCGTCACCGTTGTCGGGTGCATCCTCGTCCAGATGAACTACTTCAACAAGGCCCTCGACACTTTCTCCACGAACGTGTACGTCCCGCTAACACCAAAACGTATGCGACCTCCACTAACATGCACAACCAGGGTCAACCCGATGTACTACGTCGGCTTCTCCACCGCGACGATCGTCGCCTCCGTCATCCTCTTCCAGGGCTTCAACACGACCGACCCCGCGAACTCCATCTCGCTCCTCGCCGGCTTCATCACGACCTTCCTCGGCGTGCACCTTCTCGAGATCTCGCGCAAGCCCGACCCCGCCGCCGAGCCGCTCCCGCACCACTCCGCGCTCACCGCGGGGCTCATGAACCCGCGCCTCAGCATCTCCGGGCGCATGTCCATCGACGGCTGGAACGGCGCCGCGGGCACGCCCATCGGCGGCTCGCACCACGGCGTGCCCTTCTCGCCCGCGCACGGCCGCCGCAGCTCGCTCTACCGCAACCAGACGCAGACGCTCTTCAGCGCGTTCGAGGACGACGGATACGAGTACGGCGACGCGGACGGCGGCGGGGGCATGGGCCCGCACCATGGCGTCGGGCTGAACACACTGCACGAGGGTGCGGAGGACGACGAGCTCGAGGCGGACGAGCGTACACATTTGCGCTCGGGCGAGCGGCGGCATGGGTCGCGCAGCCATAGCGGCTCCCCGCGGCATTCGCCTAGGATCTGAGGGTGGTGAGGTTACACGGACCGTGCTATTCTATTGTTATAATCGGACTATGAAGGTATTGCTATCATATACTCGTGCTATTTGTATACCAGCGGTCGTCCGTCGAGGAATAGGATCGCGGCAGTATTATTTCTTCGCACCCACAGGTCCCCCCTCCATCCCCGGGCAATGACGATGCACAACTTGTAACGCGACCAGTTGGAGACACCCGCAGACACGACTAGAGGCGCTCGGATCGCTACGACATTACCCTTGCCGTATGATTCGGAACGGCCAGTATGGACGGATGAAGGCAAGAAAGCAGTCGTTTATGCGAGCATATCGTTCAGATACAAAATCTGTACGAGACAGTACATACTAGACACGCAATGTGATAGCGCGGGCGTTCCAACATATGAAGAAGCTCCTCCGCAGCATCGCTCTCGCTCATCTGAACAGGTCCGCCCGTGTGCAGGCCCGCCATCCGCCGTGGAGGTGAATATAGTGATGATCATGCACTTCAAGAAGCATCCGAGAAGCGTCCGTACGTGAGCTCAGTGCTCGTGCCCGCTCTACTCAGTCTCCTGGAACGGCTGGTCGAAGTTCGCCTCGCCCTCGACGTCCTCGCCATCGGCAAGACGCGCAATGAGCGCGTCCATCTCCGCGGCGGCCGCCTCGCGCATCTCCGCCGCGTAGTTGCCCTGCGTGCGCACGGGCGCGTCCGTGTCCCATGTCGGCGGGTCGCCGCGCCAGCCGCCGCGGAGGTACACGTAGTTGAGGAACCCGCGCCACATCGGGTCGACGGAGAGGATCGACGGGTCGCCGATGACGATGAGCAGCGCCTGCGCGCGGGTGACCGCGACTACGCACACGGGTGAGGGTTTGCACGGCGCGAAGGAGGGGAGTGGGGCGTACCGTTGAACCGACGAGGGTTGGAGACGAACCCTAGCGTAAACTTCGCGTCGTATGAGAGAAGGTCACGGTTGCTCCGCACGGTCGAGATGATGATAACCCGCCGCTCCTATAGTGGAGCGTGGGTATGACAGTCACCAAAAGATCGGGGTACATACCTGGCCTTGGAACTCCTCGACACTGGCCACCTTCAGGTCGTTGATATTCGCCTTGCGAAGAAGCGTGCGGATCTTTCGGACTTGCGCGAAGTACGGGGTGATAACGCCAATATCTTTCGCGCCTGTACGAGTAGCTTGTGAGCCTGTGTGCGTTAGCGCGATACTGGGAGGCTGTAACTCACGAACGGGGTGTCGGCGGTCTTTCAGCAGATCCTTGACGTACTCCACGACCTCCGTGGCTTCGTCGACGTTGAAGTAGGACGGGGACATCGACTCGCGCTGGTTCTCGCCAAACATGCTGTGGAAGACGACGGGGAACCTTGGCGAGACTAGCAGTGACGAATCGAGGAATGAGTTGATCTGCGCGGGCGATCCACAGACCTCGAGCTCCTGCTTGTAGAACTTCTCGTTCGGGTACGCGAGGATAGCCTTGTGTGAGCGGAAGTTCTTCACAAGTTTGATGAACCTATGTGTGCCAGTCAGCCTTAGCTCTGCACCAGCGGGTTGTTTCAGACGTAGACTTACGAGCGACCACGCCCTGTGCCTGCGTCGGCGTACAGTGGCCTGGCCATGAGGCGCTCCAGGTAGCTCACCCCCAAGCCAAGCTCACGCGCGATGCTGGAGCGTACAACCGGCCCAAGCTGCTCCGGGTCACCCGAGAGCACCACCCGCGTCTCGTTCGTGACCATCGTCTTGATTCCAGCGGTCAGCACCTCCGGCTCCGAGCCCTGGGCGGCCTCATCAATGATGATGTGAGAGAAGTGGCCGGCGGGCATCCCGATGTTATATGCGAAGGACGCGTTGCTGCAGGTAGAGACGATCACCTTGTACGACTTGAGTAGGCGAACGTTCGGCAGCGCGAAGTGCTTCTCCTGGAACGAGGAGTATGCCACGAGGGCGTCGGGGAGGGTGCTTCTGTTGCGGAAAATGGCGTTGCAGCGGAACAGCTCTGATGGACCGAGCGCAGACGCCAAGCGTTCCGCCAGCAGGTCTGCGGCGCTATTGCTCGGTGCACACGCAAGGATGCAAGCACTGGGATGGCTGCGCAGAAGTTGCAAGATGGCCTCGACCACTGTGACAGTCTTCCCAGTGCCCGGGCTGCGCGAAGGGATATGATCAGGACATTAAACGACAGTGGGCGAACGAAGCAACTCACGGGCCAAATAGGATGAAGGGCGCAGTGCCAGACTTCAATCGCAGAATAGACTTCACCGCTTGCAGCTGTGGAGCGTTTGACTTTATCAAAGCATTGTATGTAGACAGCGGGTTTTCGTTGTCTCGAATGGACCGGTCGAGGGGTGCATGCACGGGTAGAGGAAGGAGCAACCGTTGGTCCGATGTAGAGTGTGCAAGCAACGCTTGATGCTGCCGCTTGATTGGAGTCCGGTTCCACTCGAACCTAACGTTGTAGCGCCCTGCGGCACTGAAAGAGTGGTGGAAATGGACGCGGATGTCCGCGAGTCGGACATCGTGGACGTATCCCAGATGTGTCTGGCCGCCTCCTCTCGAGTTCTGGACAGAGATGATGTCCCCTGTCACTCAACTGTCAAACTTTGGTTATGCTACAGCAAGGCAAATTACTTACCGATAACAACACTAGGTCTCTTCTCTGCCAGACCTGGCACGGGTAAGCTGTAGTAGGATCAGCCAGAATATCGCTGGTACTGGAAGATACTAGTACGCACGTATACAAACCCCCATCTCGAGTGAAGGTTACATCAGCCATGTCGTACATCCTCAGATCCTCACTAATAACATGTGAATTGGTGAGCCGCCGTCATGATTCCACCCCCTAGGTGCAAAGCGTGACTCACACTAAGCGATGTTCCTCGATACAGAGGAGCGTTTGAAAATGCCGTCCGTGGGTTCTCACGTCAAGAGAGCGCGGCAGATGGAGGTTCCGGATTTCGGCAAGGACCTTCCTCGAAGACCCGCCCCTCAAAGTCTGAGCGAGGGCGGGAGGAATCGTGGACGGGAGAAGTGGCTTCACCCATTTGACGATGTCGAGGGCACGAGGGCGGTCGCCGGCCACGGTTGAAGTGTTCGTTTGCCACCTCGGAGGCTTGCGATGGACGTACGGAGCTACAGCTTTCAGCAACTCGTGGTCATCTTTGTTTCCTACAACCGCTCGCAGTTCGCGGACGATGACGAACTCTTCCCTGGCACCATCTCTGAGTGTCAGCTCAAGACGGCCCTTGAAGCGTCCGCGTTGCGCATGGCGAAACGTGACGTGTACGTGAATGACTCTCCCGGAAACGAGTTTTCGGGCGTCGCCAATGATGGAGGCGGTGAACCTGACAAGATATATGAGCGGGGGTGCGTATACAAGTAAGAAAATTTCACAACAACGTTGCAGCGGTCCCACTTCCGAAGCACTCGGCCCGGAAGAGAGAAACAGACGAATAGGGGCTGCTCGCGCTGACTGTGACGTCCGTATACAGGCCCTGTTGCGCCTGAGCACGGCTGATGACACCGAAGTCGATAGTGGCAGAGTCCGCATGGGAGACGAGGACTCCCCGGCGATCTTGTTGGGCTCGTTCGAACCGTCCGCGGAGGAATGATGCGTTTTGCTGGCGAATATGTGCAACGCTGAGAAGATGGGTGGGCCAGTTCGCATCGAGGATAACTTTTTGGCAGACGAGGCACCGAACAGAGTTAGGGACTGAAGGATCGCGAGGATAAATGGAGGGGGAGATGCCAGCATTGCGAGCATATTGGCCGTGAGCCGCGCCGGCGATATGCGGTGACCAGTTATTCTGCCCTGACACTATGACATTACAGATGCTACAAAGAAGCAGGGAGGACGTGTTGTGAGTAGCGAGGTTGGTTCGGTGTTGCCTTCCCCGTTCATGAGCAACATAGACCTCAGGAGGGGAGCACACTAGGGCGCAGATGGCGCAGAATCTGGCGTTGTGTTTGAGAGTGCAGGTAGGGGAATCGCACCCGCCGGCGTAGAGCGTTGCTGGGCAGTAGAGTTGACTCGCCATTGCAGATTAGGAGAAGGTGGGTGATGGGAGCAACGCGGTTCGCGTGCGCATGTCAATTTATATACGGAGAACGTGGCAACCCATGAGGCGGAGAAGGATATCCTGCTTAGCCGCACGGGTCTGGCCGTCTCATGTCGTGCTGCGGTAGGCCCGACACGTACTATGGCGAAAAGCGTGCTTACTATGCGCATTCTACGTGCCGCCGGAGATTCGCATATAGAAGACGGGCTTTGCATCACAGTCCAACGATTTTGAAGAAGGCATATCGTGCGCCAGCACTTTCTGACTTGCGGGGAGGTGGTAGTGTTAGTCCAATAAGTGGCTAATGTACAATTTCGTAGGAGTCGTTAGTTACTTACCTTATTCAGCGCGCGTACTGATAATCAAATTGGGCGCTTCGGGTATCGAGCCTTCCGAGTATTTGCTAGGCGCCCTCGGGCTTCTCCGATTCGAGTCCGGTCTTCGCCACAATACCGTTCATTACTCCAAGTCGCTCGAGCCTCAGGAGAGCCCCCAATTGCACTGAACCTGATAATTCATACGAATGTCTATTTCCTTTGTGCTGCTGGGGTATCGTGTCTACAAGTCGCCCTTCCTAAATATACTACTATGGCTCGGACACAACGTCAAAGTTCCTCCAGTCTGAGGTAACGTAGACAAGAAACCTGTACCAGCGTTTGATACAAGCATCTTATGGTACAAAAGAAAGACAGGAGCCTCTGAGTTCCCTCAGGCCTGCACCGGAGTACTCCGGGTGGCAACAAGGGTAGGGAGCGAATTGGCAGTGATCGACGCTCTGCCCTTCCCGCACGCGCGAGGAAAGGCAGGACGGGGCCGCAGGAAATCGTACATGCTACCGCACAGTTCGACACATCTTCATATATTCATATATAGGTTAAAGTCTCGTGCTGTAGACACGGTTTCTACAGATCTATACATAAGATTGGTCCAAGATGATACTAGATACAGATACGCAGCGCAGCGGTTCCGAGAGATGAGCGAGGGAGCTCTCACTCTGCTTCCTGGAACGGACGCTCCATGTTCGCCTGCCCTTCAGCATCGTCATAGTCGTCCAGGCCAAGCCGCGCCATGAAGGCCTCCATGTCCGCTGCGGCAGCGTCGCGGATCTCCTCAGCGTAGTTCCCGCCCATCTGGACGGGCGCGTTGGTGTCCCAGGTGGGCGCGTCGCCGCGCCAGCCGTTGTGCAGGTGGACATAGTTCATGAAAGCTCGCCAGAGCGGGTCGATCGACAAGACGGAAGCGTCGCCGATGACGACGAGGAGAGCCTGCGCGCGGGTGATGGCCACTAGAGGGGGGGACACCGGTTGAGGCGATGTGGGCATACGAGGATGATTACTGTGACTCACCGTTGAATCGACGCGGGTTCGACACGAACCCGAGCGTGAACTTGGCGTCGTAGGAGAGGAGGTCGCGAGTGCTCCTCACGGTTGAAACAATGATCACCTTGCGCTCCTACAGCCACAATGCGTCTTATAAATTCTGACCGCCGGCCGGCGCGACAAGAGGTACTGACCTGTCCTTGGAACTCTTCTACGCTCCCGACCTTGGCGCCTTCGATATGCTCCTTGCGCAGGAGGAGCCGGATCTTCCGAACCTGGGCATAGTACGGGGTGATGATGCCGATGTCTTCTGCACCTATAGGTTGGGTTGTGACTTAGAGGCAAGTCCAGCAGTGCAGATAGTGTGGGCTACTCACGAACGGGGTGCTGGCGGTCCTTCAACAGCTTCTTGATGTAATCGACCACTTCAGTGGCTTCGTCGATGTTGAAGTACGATGGCGACGTCGACTCGCGCTCGTTCTCGCCAGAGATGTAATGGAACACGACCGGCCAACGTGAGTTGACAAGCACCGGCGAACCGAGCAGGGCGTTTATGGTCGTCGCAGCGCCGCATACTTGGAGCTCGTTGTTGTAGAACTGTTCGTTAGGGTAGTCCAGGATCGCCTGGTGGGACCTGAAGTTGTTCACCAGCTTCACGAAGCTGCCAGCGTCGGGATATGTTAGCACTCATCTGAGCTGCGTCGACACGAAATACGCACGAGCGGCCTCGACCAGTCTGTGAGTCGTAAACGGACATCTCCATGAGGCGCTCCAAGTAGCTCTTCCCCAACCCTAGCTCTCGAGCCACGCTGGAGCGTATTACTGGCCCCAGCTGCTTCGGGTCTCCGGAAAGAACGACGTGCGTCCCGACCGTAGCGACCGTCTTGATGGCGGTGAGCACCTCCGGCTCGGACCCTTGCCCCGCTTCGTCGACGAAGATGTGGGTGAAGTGGCCATCGGACATGCCGATGTTGTAGGCGAAGGATGCGTTGCCGCAGGTCGTCACGATCACCTTGTAAGCCTGGAGGACGGGGACAGGCGGTAGTGTGAAGAGGTTATTTCGCTGGAACGCGTACGGAACAAGGTCCTCGGGGAGACTCTGGCGATCCCTGAACACAGCGTTGCAACGAAACAGCTCCGAGGTACTGAGCGCCTCGAGCCGCTGAGCCAACAGGTCCGCGGCGCTGTTGCTGGGGGCGCAAGCAAGGATGCGCGCGTTCGGCTGACGACGCAGAATTTGGCGTATGGCCTCGACCATCGTGACCGTCTTCCCAGTGCCGGGGCTGCGCAGCCCATTAGATACGGTGACTTGCACACAAAAGCCAGACAACTCACGGTCCGAATACAATGAACGGCGCAGCGCCGGTTCTGAGTTGTAGGATCGACTTCACCGCCTGCAGCTGAGCCGCGTTGGTGGCAATTTGCGTATTGTAGAGTGTCACGGGGTATTGCGTAGGGGTGATAGCTTGGGCTAGGCCTTCAAAGCCCGGGATTGGGAAAAGGAGGCGCTGAGAGGCAGCGGACGACGCGAGGAGTGCTTGGTGCTGACGTCGGATAGGCGTACGGTTGTATTGGAAGCGCACGGTGTACCGCGCTCCGACCTTGAATGACGCGTTGAAGCTGACGCGAATATCGTCTCGGCGTACTAAATGAACAAACCCTTTGTGCGTGTGGCCTTCGCCGCCGATTTGTGCCAAGATCGTATCCCCTAGTGGAATTTCAATACACAAGATCATGTAAAACGTTTCTGACGCTCACCTGTAACGACACTGGGCCGTTTCTCAGACAGCCCTGGAACAGGGAGCCTAAGACGGCGTAAGAAGTTTAGCATGTAATGACGCGATAGGTACTCACGTATACAGGTTCCCCTCCTTCGTGAACTGGGCCCCCTCGATGTCGTAGGCGTGAAGATCCTCGCTAGGACGAGGGCGATTAGCTGCGTTTGGAAGCCCACCACAAATGGAGCAACGTACACCATCCGACTTTCTTCCACCCACAACAGCACGCGGAACCATTGGCCGTGCGTCGCGTTGACAAAGGCCGGCAACTGGGCTCGCACTTGATTGAGCACTTCTCGAGTGTTGTCATTGCTCAGAATGTCGGCTAGATTCGACGGAATGAGGGAGGGTGGCAATTTCTTCGCCCACTGAACAGCTTCCAAAGCAGGCGGTCGTTCCCCTTCGACCACTGTCCCGCCGTGTTTCCACTGTGCGCGCCCTCGGCGTACATACGGTGCCGCAGGCCGGAGGATCTCGTGGTCCGCGGCGTTGCCAACCACCGCGCGCAAGTTACGATAGATGATGAACGTGGCCTGCGTAGACAAGATCTTGAACTTGACCTCCAGGCGACCTTCAGATCTTCCACGGAAGGCCTGACGGAACGTGAGGTTGATGGTAGCGGAGCTACCTGCGACAAGCTTCTTCCCAATCTTCGGAGCAGATGCAGAGAACCTAGGAAACACGTCATATGAGGCTACACAACACAGCATTTTTGGAACATACGACGATGGTTTGTTGGGTGTTCCGGAGAGCGTGGTCACGCTAGAGATCGAAACGGGGGGCGCAGAGGCATCGAGAGAGATTGTCAATTGACGCTGCAGTCCCCTCGTCGACTCCTCCACAGTGATGATGCCTAGATCCAACCCGCCATCCAAGTGGGAGATACTCACTCCGTGCTGGCCCTGCTCCGCCTGTTCGAACCGCGTGCGGTAGAGTACGTTCCGCTGGAGCCTTTGATGCGCTTCGCTACGCGTGTGGGGCGTCCACTGGTTCGCGATGATGGACCGCTTGCAAACCAAGCAGTAGATGGCCCCTGGGTTCGACGGGTCGCGAGGATACACTGCTGGCGATTTGCCGGCCGCCTGAGCCTTGCTTTGGTGGTCGATGCTGTTGACGTGCTCGATCCATGTCCCTTCACCAGAGAGTCGCGTGTTGCAGATCTGGCATAGCAAGAATAATTTGCTACCGAGAGCAACCACGGAGCGATGACGTTTGCCGCGTGCGTGTGTTGAGTAGATCTTTTCAGAGGTGCATACAACGGAGCATATGTCACAGAAACGTGCGCCATGGGCAAGAGGACACTGAGGCGTTGAACAACCTCCTCGGAAAAGCTGGTCGGGACATAGCCTCTGGAGTTCACGTTGGGCAGCCATGGAGGAGGTGGGGGGCATGAACACGAGCAGGACGCGTGCGTCCCCTTATAACGCCGAAGCCGTGGCCCATGCGGCAAGAAGGGGCCTTCTTTACCCTCATCGGTCATGGCACGGATGTTGCTGCGGTAGCTCCCCACCCGGCGTGCGAATCAATTGAGTGAGGCACATCTTGAACGCTGTCTCTACCTAGCAACACCGCGCTATCGGCTCTTCTGCGAAAAGTACGGCAACCCGTATGGGTTAAGAGCAAGGGCATCACGAATGTGCACAGAATAGACGCATTCTCGCTGAGTGAAGACAATTGGTGCAAGAACGTACCTTTAGCGCTCGGACCACGTTCTCGATCGCTTCTGGGGCAGCCACCCAGACGATGCATGCCACTACTTACGCTCCAATATCAGAGGTGTGTGAGAAATGATTTGTAGGCATCTATTAACCAAAAGACGTCAGAGGTATTGTAGCAGGTCTAGACCAGAAGATAACGAAGTTGTGAGCGCGTCCGCCCGTCTAGTACTTGTCTATGATCTATGGCATTAACTGCAAATAAAGTCTTGGGTTAGGGATCTGCTTCAGTATGGTAGTTCCTTCGACAAAAAGAGAAAATCTGACTTACAATCTATGAGCCGAAATATTCCGTGTGCTCGAACTTTAACGCGTGAGAGGACCTTGCCGTCTCGTCTCGCGATGACCAACACGTACGCAGACGTCGCGTAGGGACGAGATGCCCCGCATCATCCGGCCAGCGAAGTCGTCCGCTTGTGCATATATGCGGTCCAGACAAGCGTCGATGGGACGCAAGTCCTCCTGGGGCAGGTAGTAGATGCCGACGGTGTCCCACCTCTGCAGGTGAACGGTGAGACGCTCGACCCGGAGAGGCGCAAGCAACTCGGAGAGGTGGGCCTGCAAGACACTTATGAGTGATTCCTCTAACATTAAAACTCGAGGTATACACACAATGAGCTTGTCCATGTCAACAGTCGGTTTCACGCACCGCAGCGTCAAGGTGCAATGTGAAAGGCCGTCCGTCGCGTGGTCGGGGCAGAACAGGCGGGGAATGCAGTCGAGGATCCGGTCCACGGCAAAGAGCGACAGCGAGAGGGAGATCGGAGTGGTGTCCCGCAAGACGTCTTGCATCATGTGAAACGTCGATTCAGAGAGCATGCCGATCTCGACGTGAGGGACGTGTCCACCTAGGCCGAGCATGTAGAGGTCAACGACGTGGCCCACGCGGACCCGTTGCAGGTGCTGCCAGCCACCGTCCTGCTTCAGTCTGTCCTTGTTCGTCCGGCGGCAGCGCTCGATGAGCTCCGGCTTGTCACAGTTTCGGCCTTCGAACCATTGAGAGACCTCCGGGTGGACGCGCGCAGCGGAGAACGACAGTTCCGTGATGTTCGGGAACGCGCTTGACACGGGTGCGGTGTCGATCCCACCTAGGAGGAAGTCAGAGTAACAGTCGGAGAGCGAGAGCTTGTCCACGCCAAGGTATTGAATCGACCCCTCCTTGAATTGCACGCTGGCGAGGCTAACCTCCTTGAGCGTTGACGAGAAGCGTTCCAAGAGAGGCAGTGGGTCCGCTACGGAGGAGCCTCGCATCGGCCCAAGTTGCATTGACAGCTTGCGCAAAGGCGCGCGAAGGCCTTGGAGGTCATCCCATAGCCTCTGCGAGACGAACGGGATGCGCAGCTCTTCTAGGTGAACTAGCGCGGACACAGTATCGTGTAGATAGCTGGATAGGCCAGCGGCAGCCCAGTCGAGCTCGAGCCTTTTCAGGCGGTAGGTGCTTCGGAGGATTGCGGTAAGAATTTGCGTGGCTGGAACGAGGTCTTCGTTTTCCGCGGAGTCCTTGCAGCGTCGGCGAGGACGAGATAACGAACAGTTGATGATGAGCTCCCGGACAAAAGCGACTCGCGGGGACGTTGCATCACCGGTCAAGAAGGCATGGAACGATAGTAGAGTATCTACACGGAGGTCGATTGGATCACAGAGGAGCTGTCTGAGGGTGATGGCGTGTAAAGCATGGCAAGTCTTGGAGAGACGGGATAGCTCGCAACGCTCGAGGAAGGCGGTGATGTGAAGGAGAACGTCCCAATTGAGGACGTACATTGATGAATAGTCCATAGCGCGTCGCTGAGATGAATTGTCGGGGAGAGCATTCGCGCGAACAGTGCAATGTACGCACCTGACGTGTCAACCACGCTGGCCTGATGACGGTGCAGCAAAAAGGGCCGTTGCCGGGATGCTTATGTGCTTAATCTTCTGTTATGCGCCGTGGCTGTGAGCCATGTCGGCTACGTCGCATCTTCGCAAGTTAGGGAACAAGCCGGAATGTAGACGGTATACCGAGATACCAGCGCTCCAGAGTCCAGACAAACCCTTGGCCCGCATCGACACCGGATAGCATCGAGCCCCGTATCGAGAGCGTTAGGCAGGCTCATGGCTTATGCAATCGAAGGCCTTCTTGGTGGAGGGGACAAGACTCGCGCAAGGATTTCGGATGCAAGGCACGGCCTGAAAACGCATCCGTAAGGGCAAGGTGATACGCGTACCTTGCGCTGCTCTCAAGCCTATTTGACCCGGTTGCACACCATTTACAAGACGGTTGACGACGGTGCCGAGGTATGCCGCTGAGACTTGACAAGAAGCTTCTTAAGATGACTTGCAGCTCGAAACACCATGAACACGGAGCATCCCTAAATTCAGCGCCATTGCACATGAAGACGGAAAGGCACAGGTAGTTCGCAGGCAACGCAGATCTTCGGAAGTTCTCTGGCAGGAACATGCAAATAACAAGAAGCTCGAAGTGTTGATTGTTGTCGGGACTGCAGGCAGCAGAATGCGGAAACGATGGTGAACAAGAAAGAGCCTATGCGGCGGAGGTCCGGACAGACACACTAGCTTACGTAAGCTTTGTTGCTCGCGTATCGCCGACACCGTCAGACGCCCGCTCCCAAGCGCTGGGCGCAGAATATCCAGAGGACGCTACTCTCCACGGTCCCCACCACATCGAACACGGCGTCAAGCATCACCTCACCCTCGTCTCTGTAGACTAGATGCCTGTGGTGAGCGTGTCAGTAGACGCGTTCCTCGTCGCTGCGGTCATCGTCCTCGTCTCGACCGCGTTCATCATGCGCCGCCAACCCGACCTACTCACCCTCCACAACGCGCTCACTCTCGTCGTCGTCTTCCACACGCTGTCGATATTCTACACCATCTTCCTGCACTGGCCATCAAATATCTTCCAGAGACTCAAGATACCACTGACGACGCCGTCCGACACGATCCGCGCCGTGCTCCTCCAAAGTGCGGGGCTCCCCTCCGACGCGTCGCTGCCGAAACCGCTCGAGACGCTCCTCACGCGTCTGTCTTCCTTCGACATGCGTACGCTCTACGTTAGGTCGCTCTTACCCTGTTTGCGCGTCAGGCGCATGCTCATATCCCGTGTTCGCGTAGATTCGGCCAGACGGTCATCCAGGACTGCGAATATTGCACGACGTTTGACGAATACCTCATCTTCGCTGCGCCGCGCCTAGCTTTAGGATACATCAAGGAGGCGGCACTGGCCGGCCTGATAACCATACAAGGGAGCGGACGCGAGCGGTGGAGAACATATGCGGTCGCGCTCCTCGTAGCTGGCTTCATCGTAGAAGGGTACTGGGTGGCCACAACGCCAATAGGCATCCCGCGCGACGGCCGCAATGTGACCATGGTACGTCCCTCATCGCCATCGCTGTTATGAACATTCGTTCATGTCCTGGTTATCAGTGGCACGACAACCTCTGGATAATCCGCCACTTGTTCTTCCTCGCCTTCCCAATACTCCTCCACATCCTCCCCAAATCGCCCCCAAAACCCAACCCCGCGCCGCTCATGTCCATCGCGCGCGCACAGCTCCAGAAGGCACAGCAGCAGCTCGTCAACACGCGCTTCGTCCACGCCGCGATGGAGCGCCAGCCCGCACTGCGCGCGGCGTCGACGGAGTGGTGGGAGCGCCAACGCGTGGAGGGGGAGTGGGCACGCTCGGACGAGCACGTCCGGCGCGCGGCGGAGAAGCTTGGGAAGGGCATACAGGAGGGCGCGGAGGGTCCCGCGGGGAAACTCAGCCAAAGGACGAAGGACGCGCTGCGCCAGATATTCGAGAGTTTGGGGCTCGTTCTCCCGCATTGATATTGTTGTACCCCTTGATACCATCTAATTTGTACTGTATGTATCGTGCGCAAGCGGAGACCACTTGGCTTCCCTTTGAGCATATTGTCGCCTTGGTGCAGCGGGGGTGTGACAGACAGACTTTTGACACTTGAATATATGCGCTACGTTATGATATCGATACGGCGCGCTATCATCGCTGCTCGATGACGGGTATGTACACGAAACCCCCGTGGGCAACGTAACCAATCGGAACGAATGCTATCAAGAGAGCGAAGAACACAACAAGTGGCATTTAGCATCACCAAAAGCTATAGACCAACACGCACACGGAACAGCATGGAATCCGTAAACCCCGGAGCACGATCATCAAGGTCGTAATCCGTGAAGCGTGAAGCGTCGTCAAGGGTAGGTAGAAGATAGTATGGAGCAGTGGAGGGGGATGCGCGCAGGCGCGCCAGGACGGCGATCAGGGGGAGCATTCAAGAGTAGAAGGGGAATCAGAGGTGAGCGTAGGCAAGAGCGGAAGGTGTAGTAGATGATAAGTAACCAAGTCCCATAGATGAAACATAAAACAAGATAGATCCAACCTCCTCCAACTTCCGACGACAACGAGAGACGGTGCAAACGAGCAGAGAGCGACGGGAGACAAGGGTGATCATATGGTTACAGACTGCGAATGACACCGTCAGTCATATGCGGAGGGAAGACGGCATACTGGTACTCACCAAGTCATTTAGTAGTACACTTTTCCGCGCCTACGCGCGGGGCGGAGGGGGCATGTCCGGAATGATGTAGTGGACCTGCTTGTCCCCGAAGCTCGACTTGTGGTTCAGATTCGGCAGCTCCATGCCCGCCGCGATCAGGTCCTCGCGCGAGTGCTGTCTACCGGGCGCCGGTAAAGTGCCCTGAGCACGCAGGGTTGAGCCTGATCCCGAGTCCGACCTGTGGTTGTACACGGGGTGCGGAGAAGGCGCAGGCGAGCGGCTAGCCACGACCGTACTGGCCACACTCGAGCCGCGGCTCATGCTGGTGCTGGAAGCGTAGGACGAGGATAGGGTGGGTGTAGTGAGGGAGGTAGCCGAGGGCGGCGGCATCATGTCGGCTTCGTCCAAAGTCGGCACCGGCTTCCGTGTCGCCCGGCGCGGGTTGTTGCCCGAAGAGGTGCGGTTCATCGCAGCCGCATTGGCCACGGCGGCCACGGGACTCGCGACCTGCATGGGGGCAGACGGTGCATCGAATGTGCGCAGTTGCATGCTATCGACAGAGCGCCGAGGGACCGTGGGTGAACGCGTGCGAGGAGTGGTTGGCACGGACGACGATGGGGAAGGGGAATCACCATCGAGCCTGGCCAGGGCGTGTGCGCGGTGCGACTGGCTGGAGGACTTCGCACGAGTGCGCCCGTAGGACCCGCGCGCGCTGGGAGGCTCGGAGACTGGGGAGATCGGCGGTGATGCGCTCGACAGAGACGAGCGGCGTCGGCTCCCAGTCAGCGGCGGAACGTTTTGGAAGTACTCCATGGCTCTGCTGGGCACATCCTTCTCTTCGTGCGCGAACGTGGAAACGTCCTCATCCGAGACGCCCCGGCTGGCGTTGTGTCCGTGAGATGCTGTGAGAATGGCGCTCGTGGACTCCGTCGTCTCACGACGCTTTGGGAGACCCAGAACCAAAGGCGACTTTCCTGAAGTGGGTGCGGTCGACACAGGAAGACCTTCGTCCATCCCGGAGTCGCGGGAAGATAGGCCACCCCATTTTCCCAGGTGCCCGCGACGCCCGGAGCGGGAACGCGTGGGCGTCCGTCGGCATAGCCCGAAGAAGAAGTAGGCAGCGACGGCGGCAACGACGATGGCAACACCGCCGACGATCCCGCCGGCGATGGCGCCTGCACGAGCGCGACTGGACACGGCGTTTGTCACGGGAAGGGAGACGGACGAGGTCGTAGGCAATGCCCCAGAGCTCGTGCTCGTGGCGATCGCAGACGACCCGGATGCTGTCGATGTCGCAGATGCTGTCGAGGAGGGGGAGGAAGATCCGGATAGGCAGGACGTGTCCGTGCCGTTAACGATCGTGAATATGTTGGACTCAGCTGCGATGTTCGGGCCCGTCGCTCGTAGGATGTATCGCCCCGCCGGAAGCTTGACCGGTGACCACAAGAACGAATCCGAAGCCGCATCAACATCCTGCCCGACAACCAAGCCTACGATTGAACTGCTAACGTCGCCAGGGTTGGGCATGACCGTGGTGGAGACCAGGAGTGTTATGTTGCAGTCGACGCCGATGTAGTCCCATCCGACGGTGGTTGACTCACAGGCGTCCATCGAGTAGGGCATGGTCCCGAATATGAAATTTGATCCCGAGTCCACACCAGTCGGCGTTGCCGAGCTGGTGTCGGTGATGGATGGTTGGGTGCCTACGGCGGAGGTCATCGTTGTCGATGTTTGCCCAGGAGGGGGTACCACAACCGTGTCGGTACTTGTTACCGTTGCCGTGAAACCTCCAGTTGACGAGGTCGGTTCAGGGTCCGATGTCGAGGTGGATGTGTCGAGCGAGAATCGGGTGCCGGGGAGAGAGACCTGTCTGCGCTGGTCGCTGTGCAGGGCCATCTTGTCAGGACTTCATGGGGACAGCAGACAGCAGGGCTCGGGAAAATCAACGAGCTCGCACCTCTTATGACCTGTTCATAGATAGCAGGGACACCCTTCGACGACAGAGAACCCAGCGATATGAAGAGAGGACGCTTCGCCGCGTGGAGATGGAGGCTCTCCGCAACCCGCGTTGGGGAAAGTAGCGCTGATGTCGGTCACTCGGCCGATCACGAGTCTCCGTTTTAACTGCACCGCACAAATGCTCGCACGGGCATGGAGACGGTCATTCTATAGGCTGAGCGGTATGCATTATACATGCAGATATCCTATACAGTATGTGCCGGTCGTAAGATGATGCAAGAGCGGAGGGTGTGAAACGTGTAGAAGCGGAGGGGGGTAGGCGAAACGAGTGGACGGGCGGCATGAGAATGCAGAGCATGACGGGCCTGGGGAAGTACCGCCTCAAACAGAGACAAAAAGATGATCATGACCAAGAGTCAGGTCGGCGCCCACGCAGTGAAAGCAAGTTCCACCGTCGGTTTTCAGGCTTCTTGCGGTTCCCGTTAGATAGCCCAACTTTACGGATCCGGGCGAGCCTGTGACCGAGGTGAGCTGTTTTGCCACACAATACAGAGCGTATGATTGTTGCGTACCGGCGCACTCCGATCCATGCCGCGCCCGTGCATGCAGCAATCGCCGCAGCGCTCATGACGTAGAAGGCGTAGTCGTGGTCCTCGAAATGGCTTTTCAACTGTCGAAATGATGTGATGAGGATCTGTCGAGATACTGTAACCATTAACCGATTTTGACGACTTACGTTCATACCGAACACGCCAGCCACAAGCGTGCCGATCCCGATCCCCATCGTCAAGATGGAGACCTTCAGGTCTAATGCTAGCAGCGCGTTCCGATTGGAGTCCAGAATAAGCTCTACGATCTCTTGCGTGGATTGGACATTTGACTAATACACGTTGAGCATGAGCGCTGTCAATCCATTCGTTATAACTCACCTGTATGTTCTCAGCCTCGTTCACAATTTCCTCGACCTGTTTGGAAAACGATTCCAGCAGGACTTCCAAATCTTCGTGGTCGTCGAGTTGCCTAGGCACTCCGTTCCTCTTATCTGTGAGGTACATAGCTGCGAGATCCTGGTCTGCGAAAAATCTGGTGTTGGTTGCGAAAGAGAGTTAACGCGAAGCGAACAAACCCTGCTCGAGAACCTCCTCCAGAGCCTCTTGGACCTGTGCAAATATACGACGTTCAGCGGCGAGGTGTCTGAAAGCGGCGGGAATATACGCACCAGCTTTGCGCGGTTCTGGAAGCTAGCTAACCTACGCGAGTAGTGTAGAAGACGCTTGAACCGGTCGTGATCGATGTCGTCCTCCAGTTCTGCGAGCAATCCTCCGACGAGATTGCGAATGAAAACCATCTCCGCTTCCAGCGCACTCAGCACGGACAGCAGGATCGACTCCAGCGCTCTGTGAAGCAGCCGCTAAGCTGTCGAGCGCGTAGACAATCGGCACCCGAGAGGGAATGCAAGATGAATTGGCTTGCTCACCGGAACTCATATGGCAAACCAGACGTTTTCGCTCTCAGGTTATGCTATAATTTAATCAGCAGGGCGGGTCGTACCATGAAAAGTCCGAGCGCACCTCCAGGTGATACAGGAATACCGAGTGCAAACGGGAGTCAGCCGAGCCATAGGTGTCGAAGAGGATAACCATGTCTGCCTTGACGAGGGCACGGATGTGGAGGATGTTGACCTGTCCGTCGCGCACGATGAGTCAGGCAAAACGATCCATTGCTGAAGGGGATACGTACAAGGATGGCTTCCTTTCGCACCAGGATCGTGGGCACGAGGTTCGGTATCCTTGAATCGATTTTGCGCAGATCACGAGGCTGTCTCCTGACCGTCAGATACGTACAAACATGCGAAGACACGAGTAGCCTATATCCTGTGGCTAAATAGCGGGCGGGGAGTAGAAGGTATATACCGGGGGTGGTGGGAGGTTTATGGAGCTACCCCCTCTTAGTTCCACTACCCTGCGCGGGTTGAATCCTTTTCCTCGCATCGTGCCCATACATATACGTGGACGACCGTCACGGTGATGTTCGCCCGCACCCGCAACACGAGGGTACCTGGCGCATCCCGCTCGCCCGCGACACCAAGCCCGAGTAGGCGACAAAGATGAATCCCCGTGGCAGCAAGAAATAAACCATCGTGGATTCGCGCGACAAGCCCACTCTCCGCTTGGCTGTGGCACGGCATTCCCCCGGTGCAATGTGCGGGGATGCCTTCCGTGCATGCGCTCATGGGCACGAGACATGTGCCCAAGGTTCAAAAAGGCGACCTCTGTATCGGACGAACCGCCATAATAACCACCGAGCAGGAGAGCATGTGTTTGGCCGAGTGGAATGGGACGAGACGGTGGTATGGGACGCCACGACGGCTGACCCCTTCCCGGCTCCGTGTAAGAGTAAAGGCACTTACGTTCAAACGGTGTTCGGAACACAAATCGGACTTCTTGAATTGCCCAGAGATCGTGGTCACGTTCCCTACACACGTAAAACACCATAGCAAGCGCGGTGAATAGACGAACAGATGGCGCCAGGAGGCAACAGCTGACCTTCCGCGTCCAGGACCGTACCTACACATTGGCCACGGTTAACGAACGTGTGAGTCTGCAGGTGCGTCTCCGGACGTACATCGTAGCATGAGATCGGTCGGTTGCCGCCCCTTCATTGCTTTCTCTAGCATAGCGATTCTTGCTGCCTGCTCGGTGCCATCCGTCGGCTCCTCTTGTATATCCTGCGGTCTTCCTAGCCGCTGTAGCCAAGTCGTGAACCGCCTCAGTCCCGGACTGGCAGGGTAAGCCGTGCGTAAGGTTCCGCATGAGATACTGGTTGCCGCCCTCGGCGAAGTCGTCCGGCAGTATGATCTAGTTTGGAGAGCAGACAAGCACGTTCTTCGCGGGAGATGTAGGCCAGGACAAGGCACCCAGGGAGTTCGACAACGCTTCATGGATGCCCGAGGGGTTACATGGCGTTCTACCACCGCCCAGATCAGCGTCGACATACGCAAGAATGCGTGCAAATCACGACTGGACCAGCGGAGGAGACGGAAGGTGAAAGACGAGGTTCACGGAACGCGCGCATGCCAGTCGGCAGCTTATTAGGCGCCCATATTCCCGAAACGGACAGGCTGTTGCGGGCGCCTATGGGCGTCCACCGGGACACCGGGCCACACACTCTTGGCCCCGCGCAGTCATGTACCTAACTTCCAGCTGAATTGCACCGTTCTGAAGCTTTCTCTCCCAGCAGGGTCCCACTCGTTCGGCCGAGATATCTAATTTCGGCTTTTCGCCGATATTTTCTGACCGTGGAGAGGCCGCCGATGGGCGGAGAGGTACTACGACGTAACGTCCATCGCCTAGTAGCTCAGCCTGAGGAGATTCACACTCCAAAATAATATCCCCCCGACTGTGAGTGGTCTCCATCCTTACTCGCTGAGGATATGCGAGATCAAGAGCGGAAATGAGTCAATGTGTCGTGTCCGCTCTTTAGGTCATAATATTCCGGCAGAGTTCAACCACGGTGATACACGCTTCGGGCCATGTGATGCTAGCCTGGATCTGAAAACATCTTTTCCCCCGCGCTCCCATAGGTCACGCTCGGCCACGAGTCGGACGCGCCCTAGACACCTGCCCATCCTGGCAGACCCGGATCGGTACGCATGCCCACATCACATTGAAACGACCGCGTTCACGGCGGTCCTCGCTCGGCCTTCGCCCTGGACGCCACGGGACAGATCCCGGACTCATAGCCCATTGATCGCTCCTTCCCAACTTCTCTAGGCGTCCAGCTCCGGCTCGTACTACTACATGAGCTCGAAATCCGGGCCCCGATGGCTTTCGCCTTTCACCCTTCCCGACGATGCACGAAGTCTCTCGCTTGCTCCAAGCCGCCGCCGCCCTATCCCAGCTCCTCCGCGACGCTGGCGTCCCCCACGCCTTTCACGGAAACGTTCTGACGGCCGTGTTGTCTGGTTCGTCATTAGCCGATGTGCGTCATAGTTCGGTGTCTGCAGTGTCTGCGATGGACGGACTAACACTGAACAGGAAATATCATGCGTCGTCGAAGGTGGTGCAGCACATCCCTTCCGTCGAGTACGCCAAGCTTGCGCTGGTAACGAGGACTTCTCAATAGTGACCTCACCATGGAGCAACCGGTAAGTGTGCGCCTGAACGTCCAGCGCACTGCCATGACCACGATTCACCAAGCTCCAGATTGCACGTGAAATACCAGCGGCTTATTCCCGCCATCGACGTGAGTTCCATTTCCGCGTCTGCCCCTGGCGACCTGCTTATTGGAGTAGATTGAGATCTTGCTGGCGGGAGAGGAGGGTCCGCGACGGCTGGACGGCGCAACGGTCATGGCGGTGGGCGGGGTGCCATTCCTCACGATCACGGAGTTCGTTCGAGCGAAAGTCAAGGCGTGGGCGCTGTACGTGAAGCCATCGAACGATACGTGAACGTGGGCTAACCGCCCAGGATAGACGTGGCCGAGAGCAAGACGCTCGAGACATCGTTTACGCGATGACGCGATATTGGACCCGAGTAGATCTCAACCGCATCCCAGAGCAGGAAATGAATGACTTCGTGGCCCGTTTCCCTGCTGTTTCCCCTTCATGGCAGGAGTTGAAACGAAAATACGGCATGTAGGTTCTATTATTGAGCTAGAAACTGCTTTCCTCCGCGATACTCACCTTTATAGCAGGTCATAGCGACACACAAAAAGATACGCCGCTTCGTATCTATACCTCACCATCCAGCGACGTTGGGACTATTCGCTCCACTTTGAGATAGCTTTATTGCTCTAAAATTCTGTTGACAATCTGTAACATTACCATCACATTTCTGTTCTGGTCCCTTCATAGATCGTCAGTGCCAAAGGTAGTCATCGTCCTGCGATGACGGGATGCGGACCTGGGGCCCCCTCCTGATCGTCGATTCGCACCCCAAAACGCGTCTAACGGGTCGCCTTGCCGGTGGGGATACGCTTCAGACTTTGCACAAGCATGCCGTTCCTGCTCGTCGCCCATCAGATCTCGGGGGGCCTAGATGACGCCAATGGCGACTCGGAATGCGGGGCGCCACGTCCCCCGGTCAATGTGCTCCAGGAACATCGCCGGGGAAGGTGAGGGGATGCTTCCAGATTCTCGGAACGGCTCCTCTTTGCCGGGTCGCTGGGGCGTCGTGGTGATAGCGGTGGCGGCGTAAATATGTCTAGTGCCCGGGGCTGCGGACGTAGATGACCTGCTGACCGGGCTCGAGGTCTGAGGTGCACCCTACGCGATTGGGGGAGGCGGCAGAGTGGTCGCTGAAGCCTATCGGTGTGAACATCATGTAAAGCTTCCGCGACACATTGAGGTTCATCGAACATCAGATAAGCCTGCCGCTTTACTATCGTCGCAAAGTGGGCACTATACGTCTGCCAAACAGGAGTCTCCTCGCTACATTGTTCAACTTCGACAGTTGCATTACTTCTTGAAGAGTGGAGCATAGGATCCGCCGCTGTTTCTTCGAGCTTGATCTTGAAGACCGTGTGGCTCCTTTGCATGAAGCCTCGCATGCTGTCGTGAGCCCTGCACTAGTCCATGATCTCTCTGTCTACCCACTCCCGGGGAGTCCGACGTCGTGTATGTTTGGCAACGACGATCCGCTCTCTCTGTCTGCGCACCGTATGATGAGTCCTCCCGGTGCCGGTGCCGGGGCTGCACCCACCATTCAGTTTGTTCGCTGCGGGTGCTGAAGGCATCGTCGCACATGCTGTCTAGAGCACGCTGAGAGATCGACATCATGACGATGCAACGACACCGGTGTGTTCGGCACGGACGAATACATCCAGGATGGTGGTCTTGGCCAGGAAGAACGAGCGTCGGGCACACCTCTCTCGACGATCTTTCTGGACTGCCTAATGCGGAAGGGGTCACAAAGAACACCGTTACGCACAATATGCACGTGATGTGTCACACAGGACGCGTAGGCCAATGGGCGTCGCGTCCTGCTCGCCGCCTACGACGTCCTCCTCATCCTCTCTCCTCCCCTCCTCTCCAACCTCCACGATGCCTGTTGCCATTCATACTCCCACGCCAGCGACTGGACTGAAGGCCTACTACCAGGCCAAGATTGAGGCAGCCGAGCTCGAAATCAACCAGAAGACCCAGAACTTGCGGCGGTTGGAGGCACAACGAAATGCGCTCAATGCACGCGGTACGCACGCACAGTATTGCAGGGAATTGAGAAACTGACATGAAATATAGTGAGGCTACTACGAGAGGAGCTGCAACTGCTGCATGAGCCCGGAAGCTATGTCGGGGAGGTGGTGAAGGTCATGGGCAAGAATAAAGTCCTCGTCAAGGTGCAACCAGAGGGCAAATACAGTATGTTTTCTGCAGCTGCTTGGACATGCTACGAACTTGTGCTAACCGCGATCTACCTCAGTTGTGGACTTCGACTCCGAAATCGACGTTGCAACACTAACACCCTCGCTGCGCGTGGCCCTCCGGTCAGACTCCTACACAATACACAAGATCCTGCCAAACAAGATTGACCCGCTCGTCTCGCTCATGATGGTCGAGAAGGTGCCGGACAGCACATACGAGATGGTCGGCGGTCTCGACAAGCAAATCAAGGAGATCAAAGAGGTCATCGAGTTGCCGGTGAAGCACCCCGAGCTGTTCGAGTCGCTCGGTATCGCGCAGCCGAAGGGTGTCCTCCTCTACGGTCCCCCCGGAACCGGAAAGACGCTCCTCGCGCGTGCGGTCGCGCACCACACAGACTGCAAGTTCATCCGTGTCTCCGGCTCCGAGCTCGTGCAGAAGTACATTGGCGAGGGTAGCCGGATGGTGCGCGAGCTGTTCGTCATGGCGCGCGAGCACGCGCCTTCTATCATCTTCATGGACGAGATCGACTCCATTGGCAGCTCGCGAGGAGAGAGCGGGTCCGGCGGCGGCGACTCGGAGGTGCAGCGGACGATGCTCGAGCTCTTGAACCAGCTCGATGGTTTCGAGCCCACGAAGAACATCAAGGTCATCATGGCGACGAACCGGATAGACATCCTCGACTCGGCGCTGCTCCGGCCAGGGCGCATTGACCGCAAGATCGAGTTCCCACCGCCGGGCCCTGAAGCGCGTGTTGCTATCCTGCGCATTCACTCGCGAAAGGTACGCACTCGGTCTGCCTTGTTCCTGCTGCGCCCGCTCACATTTTCCCTCAGATGTCACTCCAGCGCGGCATCAACCTGCGCGCTCTGGCGGAGAAGATGGGTCAGTGTTCGGGAGCCGAGGTGCGCGGTATCTGTACCGAGGCGGGTATGTACGCGCTCCGTGAGCGCCGGCAACATGTCACGCAAGAAGACTTTGAGTTCGCAGTGGCGAAGGTACGTTTCTCTTGTGCTCCCCAGGAATTTTTCGGCGAGCTCATTATCCCGGCACAACAGGTTCTCAAGAAGAACCAGGAGGGCAACACCTCTGTCAACAAGCTCTTCTCGTGATGTACATGTCGCGTTACCCGGACTTGCATCGATGTAGTTCTTTTCTTCATGATCTTCTGTTGGAGATGTGACGGATGCAATGCCGTTTCCCGGCGGTGCATATGAGTATAGACCGTATGTATGCAACAACTCCGCTGAGAACATTAGAGCAGCTGGCTATTGTGATGTACGATGATTAGGTCAGTCTGTAAATTACCTAACAAAGTTACTGAACGTATGTTTGCAGGAACTCCTCATGCTCACAAGTTGCATCGCCACCTTGTCGTGCTGTGCACCGGCCGGCGCCACATAGACATCGCCGGGATGCCCTCATGGCTACCGAGACGTGCGACGCTCAACGAATTCCCTGACCACGGATGCAGGTCGTTACCCTCATGAACCTGGTTCAACCGTCGTATAGGAACACATCTCGTCTCACGTCCGTGGTCGCCCCATCTCCGGCAATCGACCGTGACGGCAGATCCGCTTCCTCGCTACCCTAAGACTCGGATGAATACAATACTTCCGAGCCCTTGCATGTGCTCAAGGAACTATTGGGACGCCCACGATTTTGAGGGGCGCGATCGCGCCGGCCTTTGTGAACCAGCTGCGTGAGTAGATGTATCTCTCTCGCTCCCTCTGTCATGTTCACTTCGACTACTCTCCCTGCAGTCTCATCGTTTGCTGAAACTCGAAGGAATGCAATTGCTTCCACATCGACGAGCGGTACACCTATCATGGCGACATCCGCCCCCAGTCTCACCTTCGCGGAAGTCCCCTCAATGTCTACCTGCGGCAAGGCGATAATTTTGTGGACCTTCGAGGGATCTAGTCAAGAGCTCTCCCTCTTCGTAGCGAACAACTCCGCCACCCCACTTTTCCATCTGCCACTGATCGCCTCCTCGGTTCTCGCCCCGGCGGGAGCATACTTTTGGGACCCAGTCAACGTGACATCCGGTAGGTATCAAATACTCGCGATTGGCACAAACATTGCGAGCATATCTGCCTCATTTCACGTTTCCTCCGGCCCAAGCTCGTCCTGCTTGCATACCTCTCTGTCATCCCCAACCACCGGGACGTACACCTCGGCCGTGTCGCAACAGCAAGCCACCTCCGACCAGTCCTCGCGGACCGGAGCTATCGTTGGGGGAATCGCGGGAGGGGTCGTGTTCATCGTTGCTCTCATCGGTATCTGCATCTACCTCGCGCTCCGTGGCAAAGCCGCGCCTGGATACCGATGGCGGAGCTTCACAACCGCGGGGAGGGCAGCTCGACCCGCGCACTGGAGCGGACTGTCGTCCCACGTGGACCTCAGTGGTCAGAACCCTCCATCGCCCCCGGTCGCCGACCCAATACCAACCGTGCCGACCGTCAAAGACTCCACGCCCTTGGCACTGCTTCCTCGCCTGGAACCCAACCGCCGCAAACCCTCCGTCTCGCTCTCTGCCCTCTCTACAGCCGCAATCCCCCCTCCGACGGAGAGCACGCAGCGCACCGCCCCAGTGGTCCCGGCGATACCAGCCATACTCCTCGACAAGGAGCTGCCGCACCGCCCTACCTCATACGCCGTCGCTGCCACTCCCGACCGGCCACGAAGGTCCCGCACCCTCGACGCCACGGACGCAGCCTCGGTGATATGGCTGCGCCGGCACAGCTCGATGGCCCCCCACACACGGAGGCCCAGCGGCGCTTCCGCCGTCCCGTCATCTGCCACTTCGCAGATGTACCGCGTCAGGGACAGCATGTGGGCCGCGTCCCAGGGCTCGCCGGAATCCCGCGAGCGCGCCAGTCCAGATACGTGGAGCGTGCACCGTGGGACGCGCTACCATACCCGGACGACGTCCATGAAAGAAGTTGCTGTCGACGTCCCGCCATTGCCGAGCGGAGAGGTGTGAAGTGTACGCAGGTTTGTACTGTCATTCCTTATACCCCGTTGTCGCTGATCATTTTGTGATACAGGCGAACGCCCCGCACTCCAATGCTCACCGGGATGAGGTACCTCGGATACCCCTCAGGCTCCCTATCGCATCGGCTTTGTCCTTCCTTCCCCTATCAATGATTACTCTTGAGCGGTGCGAGATACATCATTCACAAAGTCGGGCTTCTCTCCTGGCGCTGTGGCCACTTTGTATAGCTGCCAGATTGAGTTTTGCAGGCTGATCAATCTCACGCTCGCGTCCTCGCCTCCACGTTGGACACACTTGCAGTTTGTCGCGCACATCGATGTCCCCTGAACATGCCCGCCTTGAACATGACGGATCTGTAGGCGATATGAAAAGTGTAGGCTTTCCTATTGACTACAGACCTGCCATCGGCGGTGAGACGATGGCAAGCCAGGTTCGATCTTTTCCCTCAACGTGATGACCATCTTGCCATGTCCGAATTGGCCATGAAGTTGGACTTTATCAGCTTCCACGCTGGATATGCTCCACGACGTATTGCAATATTGGTAGCCGACGATAGTTCCCCAGACAGGCAAGTGGACCCCTCGAGTAGATGACGCAGCTTTCATCAAACTCAACGTTGACTTCCTGAAGCCTTTGGCGATGACGGATGGTAGATAAGTCCCAACGCAGCTGTAGTGCCCACATCCTCGCAGCTTGAGGTGTCAGCGACAACGATGGGAGGCGACCAGGTATCCCCCCAAGAGTCGACTCATGGCAGGTAAGCACTCTTCACTCATATTCTGGCGCGCCGATCTGATGAGGCTGACAGAAAAATGGCTCCGCATAGCAGCCAGCGCAGACAAATTCCCCTGCCCGGTTCTCGAATCTCGCTCGATCCATTTAGCTTCGCATCGCATGCTGGGCAAACCCTGGGAGGATTCAGGGAAACGGTGACAAGTACCGACACGGTTGTGGTACCCCTTCCTGGGCAAACATTGACAACGATGACCTCCGCCGTAGGCACCCAACTATCCATCACCGACACCAGCTCGGCAACGCCGACTGGTGTGGACTCGGGATCAAATTTCATATTCGTGACCATGCCCTCTTCCATGGACACCTGCGGGTCAGCCACCGTTGGATGGGACTACATCGGCGCCGACTACAACATCACTCTCCTGGTCTCCTCCACGGTCATGCCCGACCCTGGCGACGTTGGCAGTACAATCTTAAGCTTGGTTATCGCGCAGGATGTCGATGCGGCTTCGGATTCGTTCTCGTGGTCACCGGTCAAGCTTCCGGCGGGGCGTTACATCTTACGAGCGACGGGCCCGAATATCGCAGCTGAGTCCAAGATATTCACGATCGTTAACGGCACGGACACCTCCTGCCTATCTGGAGTCCCCGCCCATTCGCCAGCGTCCCCCTCGAAACAAATGTCGCATGTCATTGGGACGAGCGGCACTACCACCCAAACATCATCATTTATGCCATCGGACACGGCGACTTCATCGCCCTCCCCTTCTCCCACACGCCGCTCTCATTCAGGTGCTATTGCCGGTGGAATTCTCGGAGGTATCGGCATACTTGCAGTCGTTATCGTCGCTGCGGCCTACCTTCGAAGACGACATGCGCGTCCCCCCTGGACAGCCGGAGAGCGAGACAGAGAGAAGGCTTCAGGCGCGCGTGCGCAACACGGCTTCGAGGAGCACTCTTCCCCAGTAAAGTCTCAGACCTCCATCGCGCCCCTCAGCGGCAAGCGCGCCCGCCTGGAGCCCAACCGCCGTCCATCCTCCGGCGCCAGGTCGACTTTGGCAGCTCCTCAGCACCTCGAAGTCCGAGACCTCGCCTACGTAGAAGGCGAAACGCCAAGCCACGAGCCTTCTACTGCGTCCCCTACTCCCCCGACAGCAGACTCCAAGTTGGAGCCCGAAGCGGACCCTTTCGGGGACAACTTGAGCGTGCCGTCACGCACACACAGCTACAGGACGAGTGGTTCGACCATATCAGGCGTCGGCCTCCTCGGTTCACCTGTTCCCTCCTCCGCGACCTCGCAGATGTATCGTGGACGGGACAGCGCCGGCAGTGTATGGACGTACTGGCGCTCCCTCCGCGGGGACCGGGAGTCGAGGGTCCTGAACGGGACGAGTTCAGGGCACTCCCTCGAGGACCTGTCAACGATGCCTCCCCTTCAGATCACGGAAGGAAGAACGTTCCCCGATGGGTGTTGATGCAGTGGTCTCGTTTTACACGGAGAAGAACATGTATCCGCTGATATCCTTGAAAGTCCCGGATCTATTTAGCTTCTAAGTTATACCGTACGTCGTCATACCAGCAGGAAGCGTAGATAGAGGATGTACAAGCAGCTTGCTATCATTTGGAACCCCTTCTGTGTCTCCCACTGGTCAACCTGAAAGGCTCTCAGGCCATGCTGCGGTCTGCCTCTGCCACCCCGGTCTCCCAACTGCCTCCCATAAAGTTCAACTAATAGCTGTAGGCGTTCCTTCTTCCATAGGCATCCACTGCGCGCGATCCCGACGCGCCCGCCACAGCTGCGACGCACGAGAGACCATCGTTGCCGCCTGCGCGGGTCCAGTTGTTCGTTCTTGCGTTCGACAGATCGCTGCGCCGTTCATCATGATGCCTTCTCCGTCGAAGACCAGATATACCCAATGGCCGCGCTCATGCCGCGACTGAGTGGCCCATGTCTCCGTCGTGTGGCCGCGACGCACAGTACCCCCCGTTCCCGCGAGCTGTCAGCGGCCTAGCGCCCTCGCCGACGACCTCCATTTCACTTCAGCAACCGTCCGAAGATCTGAAGGGGTTGCGGACTGTCGTGAGACCCCTCCCTCCGTTACACCACTCATCTCCTATCGCGTCGCCGCCCACAGCGACACTGACCCCAAAGTCAACGGCCGGCGCGACTATGACATTCGCTGCGCCCTCCCGCTCTACGGAGTCAATAGTACTACCTCATTTGACTGGTCAGAGTCCGTTTCGCCCCATTCCCACTAGCAGCGTTGCACCACAGCCACCGCCCGTGCGCCCGACGTCAACGACACACATTCATTCCACCCTTGCATCGCCAACCATAGCGTCCAAACGCCCACTCTATACGGCGTCAGCCACGCCGCCGGACGATGGCCCGTCTGCCTCCTTCATGTTTGGCCCCTTCTCGCCCTTAAATACCTGCGCGTCGAGCACGATCAGGTGGACGTACTTGGGTCCAGACGAGGAGGTTACATTTCTTATCTCCACCAGCAACGCTCCCAGTCTGCGACCAAGCGCGACACAATTCGAGCCTGTGCCGGACGGAGTCGTCGATGCGACGCTCGGCAGCTTCACCTGGAAGCCTGTGGACTTTGCACCCGGATGGTACGTCTTGACCGCCCTCGGCACAGGGTTCGAAGTACCGTCTGTCCCCTTCTTCATCGGCGCATGCGATACGACGCAACCCGTGCCGCCTGCCTCTACACCCACGCCGCCATTGCCCAACCTACCGTCTCCCCCCACCGACATAACACTCCCAACAACGACAGCAAACACGTCGACCGCAACCACGTCCGCCATGCCGCAGGCTCTCTCCACTGACTCGCAAGCGCAGGAAAACAAGCATGCAGCGGTAGTGACAGGAGGCATCATCATATCTGTCGCCATTCTCATCCTCGCCGTCGTGACGTTTCTCTACTTCCGCACCGCCCTCTGTCGACGATCACGCAACGCCATCTCCCTGCCGCGCGAGAAGAGGCCGTACCAGTCCGCGCACTGGCTCGGCCTCTCATCCAGCCACAGCAGCCTGCAGCCGGAGGAGGGCCTCGCGCCGCCCGTGCGCGAGAGTATCAAGCCGCCACCGCGTCTCAGTGCGATTGAGATGCCGCGCTCGGCGCTCCCGCGCTTGGAGCCTAATCGCCGCCAGCCCTCGATGTACATCCCGTCCCCGGTCACGACAAGCACGTTCCAGCCGTCCCCCGGGTCTTCCATCGCCAAACGGGGAGACTCACCGACCTCGCTTGCCAGCCCGTACAAGACGCGGAAGCCGGTGCCGCGCCTGGACCTGGTCGAAGACATGGATGGGGTGTCGGCGGTGCAGGGCTTTGGAAGCACAGGCGCACCGTCGCCGGAGATCACGTCGCCCGTCCCGTCGTCCGCGACGTCGAAGATGTACCGCACGCGCGACAGTGGGATGAGTCTCCGAACGGAGGCCGCGTCGGAGAGAGAGGAGGCGTGGAGGGCGAGGGCGTCGAGCATCATTGACCCACACCAGTTCGGGGCCATGAAGACGATGCACTCGGTGGTACCGGACGTTCCTCCGCTCCCCCAGAAGTTTTGAAGGCTGAAGTGAGTGAGCTCGTCCGTTTGTGGTTTCTTCTAGTTTATGCGATGATACCCGGCACCAGTGTGGCAAAGTGAGCAAATACCATAGTATAATGGAGCTGTAAAGTACTGTGGGGATGGACTCTTGGGACCCTGTGGCGACAGACTGGGCGATACATCTTATGCGGCTGGGTCAGGCTTGTCTGCTTGTGCCGTTTCTGCCTCTGCCTCCTTCAACTTCCTGCCGAGGATTTTTGCGCCGACCTGTACACCATGTATGAGAAGGAGAACGGTATGTGTGTATGATACGTACGTTGCGAATGTGCATCTCAGCACGTGCCACGCCGAAATCCTTGGCCCGCTTGTAATGCTCGAGGGACTCCTCCAGGAATCCGCACGCCTCAAGAACAGCGGCGAGGTTGAAGGCAATCTCGGCATCCTCTGGGGCAAGAGAAGCAGCGACTCTGTTCCCGGGGTAAGAAACGAGGCGGACACGGCCGACTAGGGGCGGTGTGTACGTACCGCAAGTGATGGAGCGCAAGGTCGGGTCTACTCACGGCAGAGACGATGTATGCGCTTGCCAGGTCTAGTAACATGAACTTAACTCGAGACACGATGTGACCTTCGGATCAGTGAGCGTACTGGTGTGGGCATCCGCACTTGTGGGCTGCAGAGCGATAGCCTCCTTCCATGCGGCGATAGCGTCGTCATACTCCTCTGCGTCCATACCTGTTATTTCGCTTGGTTCGCATCGCGTTGGGCGCAAGTCACTCACTCAGGTGGTAGTGTGTAACGCCCAGGTTGAAGAGCGAGCTTGCCGTCTTCTTGATGTCCACACTGCGTTTGTACAGTTCCTGCAAGTACATATGTTGGCTGCCTATATAGTTTGCGGTGGAGACATACCTTGGCCGCCTGTACGTCGCCCTCCTCGAGCTTTTGTGTACCCTCCTCCAAACATTGCATAGCTTCCACCTCCGCCGGATTGACCGCGGACGAGTTCGGGGTAGTAGAAGTAGCCCATCCTGTAAAGCCGAGCAGTTGTTGATTAAGACCGTCTATGTCGAGTTCCAGAACGCAAGCACTTACGCTGAGCGGAAGTAGAAAGTGACGCCTTGACTCGGGGGGGACCATGTGCCCGCGCAGCAATATTCAAGGGCCTCGAGAGACATGTCCTTGAAGATTGGAGTGCTGTCGTACGTGCAGCACGCACAAAGTGGGAAAGAGCGACCCTTGCAGACATTGGTGGTAGTGGTGGTGGTGGTTAGTGAGCAGGACGCGGCACGTCCAGCTCGGAACCTCGGCGCGAGGGAGCGTTTGGAGAGCAAAAAAAGCTGATCGAGGCCGGGATCGAACCGACGACCGCTTGTGTGTAAGACAAGAGTGATAACCACTACACCACTCGACCATGCCTATGGGGGTACAAGGCGTAATATAGTAATGTGGTTACTGTAGTCAGGTTCCCGAGCTTAGTGCACGTCAGTTGCTCGCCTCTTCGACACAGATTACGATGAACTCCCCCCAGTCTTGAAACCTCCACAGCCAGAGTAAATTAATCTCACAGGAAGCAGCAAAGAATCAAGAAGTATAGACCGTTTGCTATATATCGACTATCTCGTACACTGACTATGTTGTCTGACGTCATGTAGCAACGCGGTGTACTAGTACTGTAGCTGTCGACATGATAAATCTCACGAGCTCGATCTTCCCGAGCGATGAGAATAGCCAAAATATTTGCAGCTTGAACGTTAACCGCTTGCGCTCGAGGATAGCGACCTATAGACAGCACTGTACGCGCAGGTAATAAACCCCAGGTAAGCATATGCCATGCTTCTACTGCTGGCAGTGGACGCACTACTTCGAGCGATGACAAACACCGGATCATTACCAGGCCTGTGTCCTCAGGCTCGAAGTCATCCCGGGGCGAGCTTGAGTTGCAAACCCCCAAGTACACTCTCGCCAAGACATCAGAAGCTCGAAGTCTAGACCGCAATGCCACACCTTCGTATTGGAAAGCTTCGAGCATACGAAGATAGCGAGGTCAAGCACATTCAACATTCGGAGGACACCCGCGCTCTCCGCCCGGGTGACATCATCCAGAATTTCGACCACATCTGCGAATGGGACGAAGACTGCATCTCTTTCGACGTGTGCGAGAGGTCTGTCAGTCCTATCCCTGCTTGCTCTCTGGACACTGACATCGAGCTATCTCTAGCTGGCGCGGTCTTGGCGACGCTTCGTGCGACAAGGCCTTGCGAGATGTGTTCAGCGGTCCGTCTTCGAGTGTAGGGAAAGACCTGCTCAAGACGCTAGAAGAACACGCCTCGGCTAGAAGTGATACATCCAACGCTGCGCAAGACTTCCTAGACGAAATGAACCAGGCCCCACCTGCGGGGATTTTAGCATCTGAGGAAGAAATCGTCCTGGCCCAGAATTTCTTCCTCGACAACTCGATCCAGATCATGCAAGCACTCTTGCACTACAGCCTCGCCGGAGGCTTCGCAAGGTTCGTCGCTGGAGTCCGTACGTTACAGCATAAGCTCATCTGTTGTTCTCATCTTTAGTCCGCGCATCGTCCGAACACTAGAGGCGGTCTCTTACCTCGTCCCCCACGTTCAGCACGGAAAAGGCGGATCGTCTTCCTCAGACATATTAGCAGATGTCCTATCGAATATCTCCAAGGCATCCACAGACAGGACCTTTGCACGGCTTTCAGAAACGATGCAATTCATCCTGGACGTCATGGGATGCACAGCGTCCGCACTCCCCGCTCACCCCGCTTCTGAACATGACGCTACTAGACACGCGGACCACAAGGAGACCCTTATAGAGAACCCAGATGCTTTGGCGTACCTCATGCCCGGCGGAGACGGTTGGCGGTCTACCGTCCGGGTACGGCTGCTGCACGGAATCGCCCGCTGGCGGGTAGAAGACCGCTGGTCGAGAGAAGGCAACGCGCAACCCGGCATCCCCATAAGCCAAGAAGACATGGCAGCAACGTACGCCCTCTCTCCCTGCGCATATACTCAGCTCCAACTGACACAACATATACAGACTCGCCGCTTTCTCAACCGTCCCAATATGGTCCCTCCACCGCCTCGCCCTCCCGCCCTCCCCCGCCGAAGCGAGCGCATATCTGGCGCTCTGGCGGCACGTCGGCTACTACCTCGGCGTCTCGCCCCCGATCCTCCTCCGCCACTTCCGCAACACCCACACCGCCGACAAGTTCCTCGCAACCGCCGCGCTCCACCTCTTCTCCGACGACCCCTCCCCCTCTTCCCCCACCTCCCCCACTCGCACCGCCCTCCGCGGCCCGACCATCCCCATCCTCGTCGCCGTCTCGAACCGCGCGCCCCTGCACACCTCCCTCTTCTACAACATCGCCCTCACGACACACCTCCTCGGGCCCGCGCTCTCCGCACACCTCGGCCTGCCGCGCGCGCCCCTCGCCGCGCGCCTCCGCATGCACGCGTTCCTGCTGCTGCAGCGCGTCCCGCACGCGTTCGCGCGTTGGTACCCGCGGGCGGGCTGGCGCGCGAAGCGCCGCGCGGTGCTGCGCGAGGGCATGGTGCGCAGCGTGTGGTGGAACATGGGGCTTAGAAGGACGACGTTTCGGCCGAGGACGATGGTGAGGGATACTGGAGAGGCGAATGGAGATGGGGAGGGGGAGGGGGGCGCGGGTGGGGAGCTGGCGCCGGGCGTCGTGGAGGAGGAGGGCATTCAGCGGGACCCTGTGCGGGGGAAGATGCTCACGAGGATGTGGTCAGAGGTATGGAAGGAGATGATCGCTGTCTGTGTCATCGTCGGCGCTGTAGCTAGTTTCGTTAGTTTCATCGGGCTTAGATTTATCTTACGCTCCGTTTGGTAGTACTAGTTAGAGAGTCTAGAGTGCCCGCATGGCATAATTGGCGTTATCGAATGCTAGCTTCCATGTTTCGGGCGGCCGCGCACGTCGAGAGTAACTACGATCCCACAGATTGCGGTATCACAAGCATTGCGCAAGATGGTACGAATACATCCAATTTGTTCTTCCTCTTTGTAAACTTCAGATCTACGCACTTCCTGATTGTCCGTTGTCACATCCAACCCACTCATTCGACCGACTCCGTTTAGGTGATGACGGTGGGCTTCTCGCGGCCGAGGAACTCGGGCAGGTTGCTGAGCTGCAGGGCGACCTCGATGAGGCCCTTGAGGCCCTCTTGCGCGTCCTTGTTGAGCTCCGCGGGACCCGCCGAGGCAGGGACGTAGCGCTCGACGTACATGCGCACGGTCGCGCCCTGGCTGCCGGTGCCGCTCAGGCGGAAGACGACGCGCGAGCCGTCGTCGAAGGTGACGATCTGGCCCTGGTTGCGGCTGATGCTGCCGTCGATGGGGTCGGTGTAGTCGAAGTTGGTGACGCCTGCGACGGTGAACTTCTGGCCGGTGCTCTTTGAGACATGCGAGGTGCTGGCGAGCGAGCCGGTGCTGATATGCACGTTGATAGCGTCGACGAGGGACTGCGCTCCGACCGAGGGGACCTCCTCGTAGTCGTAGCGGGAGAAGAACGAGCGGCCGTAGACGGCGTAGTGCTTCTCAAGGAGCTCCTTGATGCCGATGAGCTCGTTTGGTGACTGCTGGTTCGCGTAGGCGAGAATGTTCAGCCACGCTACATAATTGGTCAGTACGGTCTCGTACGCGGCCGTATTGCACAGTACTCACCAACGACAGCCCAAACACCATCCTTCTCCCGAATGTGGTCAGAGCCCGTACCGAAGGACTCCTCACCGCAGATCGAGAGGCGGCCAGCATCCATCAAGTTGCCAAAGAACTTCCAACCTATAGCAGTCGAACGTTAGCGAACGTGTACTACTGGAAAACGATCATCGTGCTCACCAGTCGGGACGACCGCGCATTCCAGGCCCTTCTTCTTCGCGACCTTGTCGATCTGTGCGCTCGTAGGCATACTCCGAGCAAGACCCTTGACACCACCCTTCTTGAAGTAGGGAATCGCCTCAGCCGCCCAGTCGGCGATGATAGCGACACTGTCACTGGGAGTAACGAACGCGCCCTTGCCGTAGATCATGTTCCGGTCACCGTCACCGTCGCTGGCCGCACCGAAGTGGATGTTCTCGCGCTCGACGCGCTCAACAAGTTCGTGTGCGTAGGTCAAATTGGGGTCGGGGTGACCACCGCCGAAGTCAGGGAGAGGTACCGCGTTTTGTACGGAAGTCTCGGGGAGACCAAGAGCATCGACGAAGATAGCGCGGCCGTAAGGACCGGTGACACCGTGCATGCCGTCGAAGAGAACTTTGAACGAGTCAGCATGCGACTGGAGGAAGTTCTTGATGAGGGGGAAGTCGAAGATGGATTCGAGGAGCTGGACGTAGTCCGACACGGAGTCGATGATCTCGACGTTCGAGGGACCATAGGTGAAGAAGCCCTTCTTGGAGAGGTCGATCGGGGCAAGCTCAATGACCTTGTAGCTGGAGATAGTCTTCGTCTTTTCGAAGATCTTGTTCGTGACATTCTCCGGAGCAGGCCCGCCGTTAGAGACGTTGTACTTGATACCGAAATCCGCGTTGGGTCCTCCAGGGTTGTGACTGGCAGTAAGAAGAATACCACCGTCCGCCTTGTACTTGCGGATGACGTTCGAGGCAGCGGGGGTAGAGAGGATGGAGTCCTTGCCGACGATGAACTTCGCAACACCGTTAGCAGAACCGATCTTCAGAATTGTCTGGACGGTCTCCGGGGAAAAGTAGCGGCCGTCTCCGCCGATGACGATCGTCTTGCCGTTGAGGTCGACGGCATCGAAGATAGCCTGGACGAAGTTCTCAGTGTAGTGCTAAAGCGGGGTATCATCAGTAGAGCGTCTTCGGATGGAGCACGATAGACATACCTCCTGCTGGAAGACCTTGACCCTGTGTGACCGTCAGCGTGATTGCTCTCTTTGCACCGTTTCCAAGCCTCGATCGCGAGTGGTCATGCAGCCTCCTCCCATGTCTACACTCCAAGACCCTGACTGACGCGACCGCACTACTGATCATAGCCGATGAGGTAGGGAAGCGCTCACCTCTTGCGGAGACCGGAAGTGCCGGGCTTCTGGCCATCGTAGGGCTTCGTCTTCACTTCCTTGACTTGGTAGGACATGATGCAGGGGGGATGGAGGAGACGGGGGGAGATGAAGAGGCGGATAGGGCGTGCAGGCTCTTATATACCTTTGCCTCCGCCTATGACGCACGTTGTGCTCTCCCCCGATTAAGCCAAACCCGTCACACTCGCGTCAGGTCACATTATCGCCCATCGCGAGCACATCGGTTACGCGTCTGTCACGGGCTCTCTGTCAGGCGTGTCCTGGTCCGCCTCAGGCGTCGAGCAGGCCTGACCATGATGACTTTGTTCCCAAGAAAAATATAGTACATGATTGAATTACCTCTGCGCTCACGATCGTCTCCAGCTCTCTTGCGTCCGGTCGTAATTCAGACGTGACCCGTCCCCAGCCTGATACCCTGATCGTCGCGCGTCCGAAGCGTGCATATACCCAGACCCGGCAGAAGTACCGCCAGATTCCCCGTCCCGCCGAGCCCACAGCAGCGTGGTCTGGTACGTAGCGCCGCCGCGGTGTCCGCCGCGGTCGTAAGAGCGGCCGCGTTGTGGTGACGGGGCATCGCGTGGGTGAAAGCCTCGCTGCTGTAACCCTCGTTGCTGGAAACCTTGCTGCTGAAAACCGCGTTGTTGGGACGGGCCGCGACTATATCCGCCTCGCTGGAATCGAGGATGCGCGACAGGAACCACTTCTGGCGATTCGCGAAGACGCCGCATGACTTCCCGAACCTCTGCTTCTGTGTACCCGTTATCGGGGCAATCAGATGGCGTGAGGCGCAGAATGCGGGTGTGTCCTTCGTGGGGCGCGGGAGGACGATATTGCGATCGGAAGCGTTGCAGCACCTGCAGCCCCAGCTCGGGACTCGTAATAGTTGGGTGTCCGGTGCCTGCCAGGGAACATCAGCAGCTGGCTTTCACTTGATTGACGTGTCGTATCACTGACGTTCGGATATTCGTGCCGCGCAGACCTTCAAGAGCGCGTTCCATGACCTACAGGGGACGTGGCCGTAGCCAAGTGCTAGAGCTTACCTCATACGGCGTGTCGAACACGATCACCCATGGTTCCGCTTGAGGGAACTCGCGGGCGATGTTGATCCAGTTGGCGCGTTGACTAGATGCAGGGCAGAAAGCTTCAGGAACCAAGAAAATGCATGAAGACAGTGTCTGGTCTTCACTTCTCGTCAAAATTGGTCCTATCTATACACACGGAGAGGCCGTCGCGCAACGATCGCCTGGCCAGGGCCTCCACACTTCGTCGGTCGCCGAGCTCGTCTTGGCTGCACCGGCGGAAGTCAGGGAAGTAGCGTTCTAATGCTTCAGCGAATGTTGACTACATAACGTCTGTATCAGTCTCCAAGCCTCAAGCAAATGAGATCCACACACATACCTTTCCAGACCCAATAAGACCAACGAGAATAAGAACGACTTGCTTCCCGATGGGTATAATGGATCCCGACGCATCCACAACGGTTGAAGGAGACGAGTCCGCGACGATTTGAGCTGCAGGCTGTACAGACATAGTGCGGTGATATGTATATTCTCTGCGACTTGATTCTACGCGTGCGCCTCTTTGTATTCTCCGGCCTGGATTGTTGTCTGCTGAGGGGAAGTCGCAGAGCAAGACTCGAGTGGGGAAACCGGGGTATGGGGGAAGGAGTCGATCAGGTCCGCGAGCGTGCACGCGCAAACACCACGAGCGCTTGCGTTACACCTGCTTCCCAAAATGGTAATTCGTGTAGTAGATGCCACGCAGCTCCGTGGACCACGGACGAGTTGGCATATTCCCATTCCCTATGCTTGACAATCGAGCGCTATGTTACAGCATGCGACCCAAGGTACTATCGTTCATGGTTGATACGGCTGCAGAATGATAACGGTGCATGTTGTTCTGCAGACGACCAGCAGACCAGCCGCCGCCCGTCCGGCGGTGAAGAATCAACAAGAGCTGTACGTTGTGGGTACCTGTGATTGACATACGTGAGTACCAGAATGCCAACATCCTGTCTGTCTTATGCGAGTATGTAATGTGTACCCCGGTGCCAATCCACGAGTGCTTGACGTCTGTCGCGCCCAAGGTGTGCCTATCACCGTTCAGTTGACAGGGTTCCGACCCTTGTGTGCCGCACATGCCGTCGGCATCCATCCTGTTCAGTCGTACAGAAGAGTGCACAGACAGAAGTTAAGCGTCGTACTCAAGAAAGAGATACCTTCCGTGCTCACAGAAGCATTTCAAAGTCAACGCGGCACACAAGGCGTCCACAATGAAAAGTTCTGAGGCACGACCAGTACCTAAGTTATGCCACGTCCGAGCAACTTCGCTTGCAAAAATGTCATCGTCATCTTGATTTCAAGACATGAACAAGTTGAACTCACGGCCGCCAACTTGATAACGGCACGTCCCATTACCGCCTCTACGGCGAGTAATCCTCCGGGTCCCTCGAAAGGAGACAAGGATCCACGCCCCTTAGCGAAGTCAATCCTATGTCACCCGGGGACCTCGCCAAACGCACCTGTCCACCGAGCGCATCAGGTGCACAACACACAACGCGCAGGCGTACCTCCCAACTGACATATTCCGGCGGCCACCCCGCCAGCGACATACTACGGCTTACGAGCTCGAGCCCGAGGAAAGACGCCATGGACGCGTATAAAAGCTCTGCAGAACGGTCAGGATTCAGCATCACCATCCAAACCAACAAACCTCACAAGCCTCCCAGCTCTACTCTCCAACCCAGCTCTCCAGCAAGATGCAGTTCTTCAACAAGCTCTTCCTCATCGCCGCTGTCTTCGTCGCGGCCGTCGCGGCCGGCCCCGTCCTGGACGCGCGCGAGGGTGAGTCGTCCTGCGTCTGCGACTCGGACGGGGGTGTGCTGACGATACCTAATCGCGACAGAGATCGCGCCGTGCACCTGCAGCGGCAAGTCCTGCGCTTGCAGCGACTAAGGGGCTGTGATCGTAAGTCGGCAGCTTTGCGACTTGGATCGGTCGTTGAAGAACTCACCACTGTGACAGGCTCTAGCCTAGAAGACCTCGCCTCACCGTGGAGGGCGCATACTGGGATGTGTTTGTACTCGAATCTTGTGGTGTTTGGGATGTACTTTGGATGGTTGGTCGACGGAAGGTGCCTGGGATGTGTACGGGGTCTTATGGAAAACTGTTGTATGAAAACGTCATAAATTGTGTGGATAGATGATCAGGGTGGGCAATGGTGTGGCGGTTCTGAGATGCGAGTCAGTGACAAAAACACACGGGTGAAAGATCTAACGACGGCGTACCAACAGAAACTTGCGAGAGGACGCAGCTAAATCGATGTTAAACTGCATTTGCTCGCCGCTGAATTGTACCCTTATAGAACACACGTATCGCGGTCAACCTGCGCACGCCGAGAAGAACGATAACTGGTCAAATAGATTCAAGAGTGCATCATCGACATCGAGAACAATATACTGCAGTGCGACTAACGGATTGCAAAACAGACCAAGTGTGAGCATATACACGACAAAGTTCAGACGGCTTTCTCCTTTCCTCCCCCGTTCACGAAGCACCGTTCCGGCGGGTCCGCTTGGGCTTGCCAGAACGCCTTCTTCCCATTCCACGCCCGCCACCGCCCTTCCCGCCATCGTCGCCCTCAAGATCCACCTCCATCGACTCGGCATGTGCGCTCGCGCCGCCCTCGCTGCCCCCGTGCGCAGGGAACGCGACGCGGTCACGAAGAGATCCACCATCGTGCGCGGGCGGATCGTCATCCAGAGTCAGCCGGTCCAGCAGAGAACCCCCACGCTTCGCATTGGGGGGACGATGTCCGTTCTGCGGCGGCGGCGGAGACCTCTCCCGTGGCGGGGCCAGACGCGCATCGTCGATGGGCCGTGGCGGCAAGGCCCTGTCGTCGCGGCGCATGCTGTCCTGGTACCCCCGATCAGGAGACCTTACTGGGGGGCCAAGGGAACGGACAGGCACGTGTGGTTCCCGAAAGAGCAGACGAGCACGCTCGGGATGCAGTTTGCCTGCTGCTACGGGTTGCTCTACCGGAGGCTTGACGAAGCGAGAACCATAGGGCACGGGCGGCGGCGTGGTCGATCCGGGGCATAGCGGCTCCCCGGGAGACTGTGTTCGTAAGCCTGCGGCGTCCGACCCCATGGGGCCTGAGGGGTAGGGATCGTTCCCAGTCCATTGCCGGGGTGGAGGAGCGTTCTGGCGAGGCTCCCAGGCACCTCCATCGCGCGAGAAGCGAGGTTCTCTACAAGTAGAGGTGAGTGCGGCACTTGCGACGGCTGTGTCCGAACTTACTCTCTCGGGGCACGATCATCGTTGGATCGTGGTTCTGGGGCGCGTCCACTCTGCGCCTCGTCGCGTGTTTGCCAAATACGAGGCGCCAAGGCTGGCGAAGTAGCCTCAAAGCGCGACTGAAAGACGGTGAATACGATGTTGTTGAACGTCAACAACTATCTCACCTGGCGTGGAAGTTGGTCGTCTCTCGGAGCATCCCTCGGGCGAGGAGGCAGCGCATTGAGCGGCCGATCGATCATAGGTTCGCCACGAGCTCGCTGGATTGAAAATGAATACGCAAGTCTATAGTCATGGTTATAAAACGCACGTTAAGTCCTTCCTGGCCGACCGACAACCGGCGGCCGGGGCGATCACCACGCGGTGGATCCGAGGGTGGCAAGTCATGGGGAGGGGGAGGCTGGCGTTGTCATAAGCAACTACACGCATCCCTCAATAAATGATTACATACCCGTCTATCATAAGGCTCGATATCCCCAGGAGGCGGACGACGAAGACGATCCCCGACGTCATCCGCACGTCGGTACCGATCGACAGGGGAACGGACGCCGTTGGGCGCGAAACTGCCAGACGGGTGGTCGGAGGGCCTCGCGCCGATCGGGACGTTATTCGTTCCCGAGATTCGAGAAGGCGGCCGCTATGGCAGGTCAATCATTATTTCAATGCAGGAGAACAGCGAGGGCTTACATCGTCGCGACGATCGTTCGGGAGAGGCGCTCTGCTACCAGGTCGGTCCGGGAGGTCGCGTGGGGAAATCATGGGCTCGACACGCCTAGGGGTAAAGGGGGAAGGAGCTGAGGCCTCGCGTGAAGGAGGACCTGAGAAGCTCGGTCTTCTGTCCTGATCATTCGTCTCCCACCGACGATCGTTCGGCCGCCCACGTCCCCTGCCGGCACCAAAATTGGATGGGTCCACGGGCGGGCCCATCGGCGGTCGGGCGTTGAAAGCTGGCGGGGGCGGGGGTGGCGGAGGAGCAGCATTGGGCACCGAAGAGTAAGGACCGCCGGGGCCATCCCTCGCAGCCATTGCTCGAGGCCCGCGAGGTGGCTCCGCAATCATACGATCAGCATGCATCCCGCCCATGGTTGAGCGAGGAGCAGGCGTAGTCTTCGGCGGAGGTGGCCCATCCACATCCATCCTGTCTGCTGGAGATGGGAGGGGGTCGAAGCGTGAGTGTCTATCCCCAGGCCCGGTGGGCAGAGGCCGACGCATTCTGTCTATATCGTCACGAGGGGGTGACCTTCCTGCACGGCGAGGACCCGGAGGAACATCGTCCAACGGAGCGCGGAACCTATCCTCCCTACGGTCAGCGGGGGGAGCGTCAAGTAGCTCATAGGGCCGCCGCCCGTTATCGCCAGGCGGGGGAGGCGGCACGAACCGCGCGCCCTGAGGTGCAGGAGCAGCAACAGGTGCGTTGACGTACGAGCCCGTGGGCGGCGCGGTGGGCGCCTTCCTGTTCTCGCGCCACTGCTGGTCCTGTGGAGGAAGCGGGGCTCGTTTGCGATCTATATGCGCACAACAGCGGCAACAAAAGAAGAGCGACGAGGGTCGGTATGAGGGTCCGTGGCTGTCATGACGTGAAGATACGTACGGGATGCGTCGATCGGTGAGCCTCCAGCTGGGAAGCCTACGGGGACAGGTTTGGCGGGGAGAGACGCTGCAATAGGTGGAAGATCAGAAGGAAAACGACGAGGCGGTCCTAGGTCTTCGTTCAGACGTCTTCTCTTCGTTTGGTCGTACCCGTTGTCTGGGGCATCAATGTCTCTAGTCCGCCTTAGAGGGAGACTATCGGTCGACGGGTGCAGCGGCTGGTCGCGCGGTGGATAGCGTGGTGGCGGGGTGTTGGATCGCCCGTACCGGGAGAAGTCTCTTGCGTTGCTTGATGACGACGTCAGGAGACCTTCAGCTGGAGGCGGGAATGATGATGGGGCAGGACGCCTTGGCGGCGAGGGTTCGCGCAGGTGTGGCGGCGGCGATCTGGGTCCTGCAAGAGAAAGGAAAATGATTCGTAAAAGAAGCGATTGGAGCGGGCTGCAGGAAGAGAGAGAAAGCGACAACGAGAAGGGGAAGTCGGAGGGTTCCACGAGGTGTTTCCAATAGACAGAACGCATTTGGCCAGGCAGAAATGTGTGGGGACAACGTAACTCCGCTGCGAGGCTTCACGAGACAGTCGACGGGCACCTGTCCTCCACCTCGAGAGGAGCCTCGATTGCTGAAGACGGGAGTGGGAGCAGGATGCGAATAACGTACTCGGTGCCGGCCACTCATCGTTTGCGTGGCGGGTGCTTGGTTGCTTCCGAGGGAGAGGGCGGATGGGGGGCTCGATGTCGTCTTTACGACGGGACCATGGTTCTACGTCATCTTTGCGACGGATTGGAGGCTCGATATCGTCCTTGCGACGGATTGGGGGCTCTATATCATCGTTGCGACGACGAAGGGGAGGTTCTATGTCATCTTTGCGACGAGGTCTGCGGTTAGGCGGCGACCGAGAGGAGGGTTGCATATTATCCACGCTATCCGGCCGTTGAGAACGACCCCAAGTGGCGTCGACGCTACGATCCTGTGAGAAGTCTCTAGAGGCCTCTCTCAAACCCCCGCGAAGAGCAGGTGGCGGCGGCGACAAGTCACGTCGAGGTACACGCCCCCAAGCAGAACTGGGTGAGCTTAGCCGCCGCCGGCTCTCGGGGGGAGAGGGAGATCGCGTCCGCACGTAGGGCGCTTCAGCCAAGTGAGCAGGCTTCACGCCCACTCGTTCACTCCGTCGGTCACCAGACTCTGATTTACCCGCAGGCACTGGAGCCTCGCCGGGCCTGTAATGCCGATCACGGTACGTGAGATCCACCGCAGGGGGCAGAGGAGACGTGTTCCGCGACGGCGTGTCCCTTGACGGGACGCGAGAACCCTGACCTATGGCAGACATATCCAGTAACGCAGAGTCAAGATCATCAGGAGAACGGCGCCCAGACAGATGAATGTGGCCATTCTCCCGCTCCTTGGTTGGTGAAGAGGTGCCAGAGAGAGGCAGCTTCGGTCGCACCCAAGTTGATTCCTCGGTCTTCACGTTGAAGTAATAGGCTTCGTTGCCGCCGGTTCTTGGATACCTGATCTCCCAGTCCGGAGGCAAAGGATCGCCGCCATCAGAGGCCTTGAGTGAACCATTCGACTTTTTCTGTCGGTGAACCATGGCGCTTGCGAGGATGCCAGGTCCTGCGGGAGAGGGCGGTCGGAAGTGCGGCGGGGCCACGACTGGCTTTGGGGGGAGTGCATGCGTAAGAGGAGCGGGAAGAGTGTTTGCAGAGTGAGTGCGTCGAAGACCACTGGTGGGCGACTCCGGGTTTTTAGACTGTGAGGGCGCACGAGTGTGCTGCGAGGATGTGGTGGATTGGCGCTGGCTGTCGCGTTTGGTGGTATGGGAGTGGGCGACAGCAGATGATTTGGTGAGGAGAGCACCTCCACCAACGGAGGTCGACGCTGTAGAGTGGTGAGCGTAGAACTCGCGCTCATCTTCATCGTCGCCACCGAGGGAGACAGCGTCCTCGGCATCCTCGCCCGCATACCCACCCGTCGCTTGTTGCGGAGAGTCGCTCGGGTAGGACTCGGGGGGCGCCTGCAGCTCGTCATCGTCGTTTCCCCAGTCGACACGTTCGGCGTCGTCTTCCATCGTCTTGTTGTTGAAGACGGTAGTGAGCCTGGTGTGAGTGGAAGTCGCGGAGGACTTGATGGACGACAGCCATCGAGGCTACAAGGGGATTTAAGGCTCCGATTAGACTTCATGATCTCCGCCGCCACACCGTAGATGGGCGTCTAATGCACGCATGCGGTCATCAGGGGTAGCAGCTGCACTGGACCGGGACACGAGCTCTGCACTCTTTCTTCGGCCACCAACGCTCTCTGGGTCTTGCTTTGCGAATTTACCTTAGCTAGACTCGCAGATTTGTCTACTGCTTGGAGGACTGCAAGCTGTCGTTTCATCACTCACTGTTCCGTCGCCCGAGGATACGCGCAGACATGGACCTGCTGCCTACAATCTCTCCCACTCCTCAACACAATGGTGGACAGTTCAGAGGATCTTCCGTGTCGAACCGTGTCCCCGTGATATTCAGGAGATTGACACGAGTGCAGCAGATGGTACGTGGACACAGCAACTGGAGGGTCTCATGGAAACATAACTCGGCGCGGAAGTAGGATTTCGAATTGGCGGCATGGCAGTTGACGTACCTATGCATTTCTCCTAAAAGAGTGTGAGCTCGAAGATTCATAAACGTCAGTTCGCGTACTGACATAATAGAAAGATACCGCAATGTCTACTTTCACAAGCGTAGGTCAATCTATGCCTAGCTAGCGCGCCTTCTGACACATGTCCCCAGAGACAAAGAATACGTGGGCAAGAGATGACCCTGCCATCCTCATCTTGATTGCGGCGTGTTTAGTCGGTAAGTGTCATTACGGTATTCTACGGTATAGTCCACATGAGCTGAGATATCGTGTCAGTGTCCGCTGTAGCATGGTCGGTTGTCTACTCATACGGCCTCTGGGGAGCTATTGAGCTAGCGTTCCTCATGATATTTCGCGACTTCCTCCTTGGTGGCATCGCGGTCTCAACAATTATATGGTGCGTCAGGACTTTACGTTACGCCCTGCGGTACTGAACAGATAGCAGGTTTTTCGCAAACCGAGTTCTGTTGTCACCCCCCTCGCACTCGACGCCGGAAGATGCCAAAGTCGAGTGGGCATATGCGTTCGATGTGCACACGAACGCGTTTTTCCCGCTCTACTTGACCCTGTACCTCGCACAACTTTTCTTAGTGCCAATCGTCCTGAAGAGCAACTGGATATGTTTATTCGTGTCTAATACGCTTTATCTGGCTGGGTATGCACATCTTCCTCTCACTCACTTGAGCGAGTGCTAATACTCTGCGTTACCAGGTTCGCACAATATATGTATGGGATATACCTAGGACTGAATAGTAAGTAGACGTGCTCCTTTGGTGCATCAAGTCTGTCTGACCATCATCCCGCAGCCCTGCCGTTCCTTGTCCGCACAGAACTTCTGCTTGCGCCACTTTTACCTCTCTTTACGGGTTACATAGTGTCGCTGCTGGGTTTCAACGTCGCCCAGCATGTACTACCTCTATACTTCGGTTCATGACGGCCATGTACTTATCGGCTGGTCTCCATTGGATATATCTCCGTATTTAACACCTCTGCGTTATGAGTGTGCCTGCGTGTGCCTGTTTCAAATTGGTTGCGGGACGCGGGACACGGTCGCGTAGCACTGTTACACGCGCGTTGTGGACAAGGCCCGGTCATTTAAATCAGCGCTTAGCCGCCTAGGATGCCGTTAAAACTCCGCTCGCATGGGCGTCGATTGCACCGCAGAAGGCCTTCATCGCCCTTCACCCATCTTATCCCCCGCCGCTGTCTTGTCTCTTCCCCCGCCGTTCTCTTCACGACCACGCAACGACGAGCAGCAGCGACACGATGAGCGGGTCACAGGCGCAAATACAGAAGGCTATAGGCCAAATCCAATCAAAGGCCCCCATTCCGGAGATCGACTTTACCCAGCACCAGCTCGAGAATGGCTACACGATTAGCACCCAGGAGCGCGTCGTCAAAGAGGTGTGCCATGTCCTGATGTGCCTGACCTTTGAGCGGGCGATGCTGAGCATGTGCATGACTGATAGGTGCAAGCCCCGGCCATGACGCTCCCTACCGACGCTCAGTTCTTCTCGAAAACGGACCCGTCGAAGCCAGACGTCGGATTCTTGAAGAACCACTTCTATCGTGAGGGTCGTCTCTCAGAGGAGCATGCGCTCTTCATCCTGGAGAAGGGTACGGAGATTCTGCGCGCGGAGCCCAATCTCCTCTACGTCGACGCGCCTGTCACTGGTGTGTGCTATCTTCAACCGTCTTGTACGATCACCGTTTCATCGCTCTTGTGTTTCTTCGTCCGTTTCGCAATCCTCAGTCTGTGGCGATATCCATGGACAATATGTGAGTGTCTAGTCGTGCGGTTCCTCGGATCGGTACTGATATCCCTATTACACCAAAGTACGACTTGATGAAACTCTTCGAGATCGGAGGAAACCCTGAAACCACGCGCTACCTTTTCTTGGGAGACTACGTCGATCGCGGCTACTTCAGCATCGAGGTGCGTCGCGTGCACAGCCCTTGTACTCTGAGATATGCGCGTCTGACCCAAACGGGAAGTGTGTACTATACCTCTGGTCACTGAAAATCTGGTACCCCGACACCCTCTTCCTCCTCCGCGGCAACCACGAGTGCCGGCACTTGACGGACTACTTCACGTTCAAGCTTGAGTGTATGCGCTCTCTCTTTCATATCCCGGTCAACACGGAATTAATCAGCCACACCTTTTACAGGCAAGCGCAAGTACTCTGAGCGCATCTACGATGCGTGCATGCAGTCGTTCTGCGCCCTCCCTCTGGCCGCCATCATGAACAAGCAATTTTTCTGTATCCACGGCGGTCTCTCGCCCGAGCTCAACACCCTTGATGACATCCGTGCCGTACGTCTGCATCTCTGATACCTGCCTGCATTCGCTGATGATATCTGTAGATCGACCGTTTCCGCGAGCCGCCTACTCAAGGTCTCATGTGCGACATGCTGTGGTCGGACCCTGTCGAAGACTTCGGCCAGGAGAAGACATCGGACAGCTTCGTACACAACCACGTACGAGGCTGCTCGTACTTCTTCACGTATGTAGCTTGAGTTTCCAAGCATGCCACACCTACTGACGTCTTTGCTAGCTACCAAGCCGCATGTCAATTCCTGGAGCGCAACAAGTTGCTCTCCATCATCCGTGCACACGAAGCGCAAGACGCAGGGTGGGTCCAGTACATCTTCTCGCTACAAACTTTCTGACAATGAAGGACCAGGTATCGCATGTATCGCAAGACGCGAACAACAGGTTTCCCCTCCGTCATGACGCTTTTCTCCGCCCCCAACTACCTTGATGTTTACAACAACAAGGCCGCAATTCTGAAATACGAAAGTAATGTCCTGAACATCCGCCAGTTCAACGCCACCCCACATCCCTACTGGCTCCCCAACTTCATGGACGCGTTCACCTGGAGTCTTCCCTTCGTTGGCGAGAAGAGTAAGTGATCTGTGGATACGCGCCCACAATGATACTGACGGCATCGCAGTCACCGACATGTTGTTGGCGATGCTCAACTGCTGCACGAAGGAGGAACTCGAGGAGAGCTCGGACGAGGAGACCCTGATTTCGCCAACTCCGTCCGAGGAGCAGCAGGAACGCCGCAAGGTCATCAAGAACAAGATCCTTGCTGTCGGGCGTATGTCCAGAGTGTTTGCCCTCTTGCGGTATGCGTCTTCGTCATTAACCCTATGCGAATCGTACTGATGGACGCTACAGAGAGGAATCCGAGAAGGTCTCCGAGCTCAAGAGCGTGTCTGGCTCCGCCAAGCTGCCGTATGGCACTCTTGCTCTGGGCGCTGAGGGCATCAAGGATGCAATCTCCGGTTTCGATGATGCGTACGTTTCGTCATACTTTCTGGCCATACGCTGTACTAATGACGTCCTATAGCCGGAAGTCCGACATCGAAAACGAGCGCCTTCCCCCCGACTTGTACGACCTCGAAACCCCCGAGGGTATGGCCCTCATCTCGTCGCAGCCTGCAACCCCCTCGGAAGATGCATCCTCGCCCCCATCCCCTAATGGCGTCGCGGCCGCGCTGGAGCAAGTCATCTCGGGCTCCACTTCAACTGGCCCCCCTCCTGGTGCCTCTCCCGGGTCTCCCCTGTCGCCTACATCGCCCACCTCTCCCATCTCTTCGTCGACTTCACCGTTCAGGCGGGGTCACGGCCGTCAAGCCAGTCTGGGCACGACGATGACGAGCCCAAGTACCCGTCGCCGCAGTCTGGAGAGCACGATGTCGCTCATCCAGGAGGCGTGGGACGGCAAGACCCCGGAGAAGGACAACGAACTCATGAAGCTTGCGGACCAGGTCGCGGGCAAGAGCACGGGCAAGAACTCCTCCGAGTCCGGGCGGACGAGCCCGAGCTAAGTTTGCGGACGTATGGGGGACATGGACAGCACTTGCTCGTCGTTGTCGAGGACCGGACGGGCGGAGCGAGAGAGATTGTCACGGTAGTCTTTGCATTGCACTGTATATCCTGGAGGCTGGTGTATTTCATCGTTGTTTTTTCTTCTCTCTTCCTGTACTTTCGCGCTTCATACACAGATTGCCAATCGCTTTGCGCGCTCGTAGTGCCGCTCTCAGCAGCACCTGAGGCCTGATGTCCGACTGTGCCGGCTGTGACCTGTTGCGACGGTGGGGATCTGCAGTTGCACATTCACGCGGCCGAAATAACCGCATCGCCACATGTCCCCGACCGCGGACGGCTGTGCCAACTGTCTTCTCCTGTGAGTACGTTGTCTTCCATCCCGACGACAACGCATCACGCTCATGCAACTGATTGCAGCCGGAGGCTCGACCAGTTTTTTCGCTGGTTCGGCTATGTACAAAAGTGTCTCGGCATCCGGTCTCTGGGCGAGAAGACGACTCCTGGCGTGCTGTAGCATCGGGTACGGGTATGAGAAGCAGGAGACGCTAACGATATATGAACGGACAGCCCTCCGCAGGCTGAATGACACCGGCTAGTGTACACACCGGTGGTGGAGTGCACGCTTCGAAGCCCGCCGCGCGTAGTAGATAAAGCTTCATATACTAGGTACGTGAGGACGACCCCACCCACAGCTTGAAACTCGTCAAGCTCGTCAACAGCCCCAGCATCATGATTGTGCCCGACAGCAACCCGTACGCCTCAGAGAAGCAGCCCGTACAGGCGGGGTTTTCCCCTGCAGTCGCTCCTACACACTACGACGAGCCTCCTCCCTCGTACGGCGACCGCACTCCGCAGGGTTCATCGCAGCAATGGGCTCCTAACGGAGCATACCAAAACGCCCCGCGCCCCACCCTGGGCATGTCTAACGCGGGCCAGCAGTTCTATGCGCCACCGCCAGGGCCGCCCCCAAGCTTCCAAACCCCCACCTCCTCGTCCAGCAGAATCGCAGATTACAACCCGTCTTACCCGGCAGGCTCTGGCTACGGGCCCCCGAGCGCACCTCACAACTATCCGCCTCAGCCTTCCCAGTCTACCCAGCGGTTCCCCGCTCTCCTAACACCGCCCCCGCCGTCCTTCCAGCGCGCGCCCTCGCGCAGCATGCCCTACGGCTCCTTCGAGCCGCTCGAGGTCCCCGCGGCCGGGAAAGGACTCGAAGACGGGTTCGCCACAACGCTGCCCTCGTCAAGGACGCAGCCGCACCCGTTCGGGACGCATGACGTGAAGGAGTCGGACTGGCTGCGGTTCCTCGACGACGTCAAGCGCGCGGGGGTCGCCGCCGTGCGGGACCGGGCGCCCTCGCAGTCTGCTCCACAAATAGGCCTGAGGGGCGGTTTGCTTTCTGGTGAGTAGGGCGACTGTGACAGGTTTACGTGGGGGTAGTCATGCTGAATGATTGGGTGTATGTGCAGGTCTCCTGGCACAAGGTATCCAGAGCATGCAGGGCACTAAGCTTGGGCCCCGAGACCTCGCGCCGGTCGTCGAGCTCTTGCAATACTGGAACCAGGTATGCTTTGGTTCCTCCATTCTCGTGGTACTCATTGGCTCACTGTTATATCCAGTACTTCTTCAATCCACGCTCTATGGAAGTCGACCTCAACGGGCCCGTGAACGATCAGGACGATACCCCGACGGCTCCATCCCCCGGCTTCGGCGGCAGACGCGAACGACTGGCAGGTCGTCGGAGAGGAGGCCCCCTAAGCGGCGGCTTGATAGGGCTGGTGAGCCAAGCAGCTGCTAGTTCTGGAGGTGGCCAAAGTCAGCGCTGGTGCATTGTAGTTCGTTACAAGGGAGTGAGCGCGTGGTGACAGCTGTAGCCGTAGCAATACCAGACTATCGACTTGCTTGCGCCACATTCTACGCCTCTACTAGTACTAGCTACGTAGGACATCAACATTTGCCGTGATCCCAGCCCCATGTACCGACGTCCTCATCATGATCTCTGATGCTACGCAAGGAGACCATCCGCAACGCAACCTCCGATGTGAAAATCACCACTTGCCCCTGGAGATCCTTCCAGCACATCGAAACACACCGCGAACTTGCCAATATAATCTATATTTCATTCGGGCAGGAGCACTAGGGCGGGGGCTATTCATACAGTTGAAGCGGCTACTATTCGACAGTTCCGGACCCAGAGGAGAGTATGTACAACGGCGGCGGCCCCGCCGCAGCGTGACGCCGTTCACATCGTGGGGATGCGAAGGAGCGCACGCTCGACGGCAAGACTAGCAATAATAGAGTACTACGACGGCACGGAGGAGAGAGGCGGATGAAGAGAGGGAGAGAGATATGTTGTTCGACAGGGAGGAGGGGTCCAAGAAGGGTAGGGAGGGACGGAGAGAGGGAGCGGACGGTGCAGGGGTTGAGCGGGGTGGTGGTGGGCGGCAGTCGAGGCGGATGCGAATCGAGGTGAGAGTCCTGAGTGCTTTCGGAAGCCTTATGCTACGATTAAAGGAAAGCGAATATATAACTAGGACGAGGGGTTGAGACGTCGATGGCCAAGAGAAAAAGCGGAGATGGACAAGAAGGAGGGTGAGATCGCTTGACGAGAGCGAGCGGCGGATAGAACGACAACGAGAATGGACTTCTTCGACTATGTTGACTTCGTGCACTTCTCTTGGTTTTCTGCTGCAGCGACGACCTCCGCGGATTGCAACGACTTCGACCGGGACATGGGCGAGCTCTTCGGCTCCGTGACTCGGGTTTGGAAAGCCGTACAACCGCGGAAACGGGTTGCGAACGCTGACGTTTATTTCCTGCCCAGGTTCAGCGTCGCCATACTCTCCGCGAGCAAGTCGGACACCGATGCGTGGCAACGAGGCTTCTCCTGCCTCTCCTGGACCGGAGTGGGCCGTGGGCTCGGCGCACGCGCAGCGGGCTGAGGCTCGACGTCGACGATCTGCACGACGGCGGTACCCTCCATGACACGGCGGACCTTCTCCGCATCCCATTCGCGCTTGGCGTGCCCGTTGGGGCCAATGGTGCCAGACGGGCGGGCGAAGGCATCCCAGAATGCAGAACCGAGCTTGCTGAAGAGGGTCTGCGACGCCATGTTCGCGAGCATCGCGTGTTGCGCCGTGGGTGTGTCGCGCGGTGCGAGAGGCGGAGAGCTCGGCGGGGAAGGGTAGGGGTTGACGTGCGAGACAGAGGAAGTAGCAGCCTTGCCGGAAAGGAGGGCGTTGAGCGAAGGGCTCTTGGCAAAGTAGTGAGGGCGGAGGTTGCCAGCAAGGCCACTCGGGGACTGGGTAGGCGGTTGCTGAGCTTGCCTTTGAGGGGCTTGCTGCTGGGCCATCTTGCCCCACAAGTGCATCCGATACCTGAGAACCAGAGTCAGTATTGAGAAATTGTATATAAGAGGCGATCTGAAAAGAACATACGCATCCAAGGACTTGAGCGTGAAAGGATTGATGTCCGAGAACGCGTCGAAGGCACCCATCGGCAACTGTTGCTGCTCCTTGGGCTTCTCCTCATTCCTGCCGCTGAGCAAGTGCGCGAGGGAGGCAGCGGAACCGTTGAGTGTGGGGTTGATGTTCTCCTGGAGCGTGGGACTCTTGCGCCCTGCGACGGGCTTGCCGCTTAGCACGCTGCTGAGGTCCGGAACCAGAGTCGTGTGAACGGGTGTGAAGCTTCCGTATCCACCCATGGATGAGGCGCCGCCCCAGAAGGCACGAGAGCCCATCCGCGGTGATGTTGGGAGGTCCTTCTGCATATTCGGCGTGAGCAGAGGGCTGCGGGGGTGAGTGGGTGGCGGCGAAGATGTCGAGGCGGCGAGGACGGAGGCCGGCACGGCAGGCAGGGGTGCGGGGGGAGGGAGCACAGGGGTATCGGCGCGGCCGCGGCCATCGAGGAGCGCCTTCTTCAGCTGAGCAATCTCCTGTCTGAGCGCCACATTCTCGTGCTTTGTGCTGCCGAGCTCGTTGCGGATGGCATCAATGAGCCTGTCGCGCTCCGCAATGTCGCCCTCGAGCGTGGTGATGTACTCTGCAGGATGTTCAGCATTTTATTCGAACTAGCGCATGCACGGAAACATCTACTTACCCTTTCTGCGGACACGGAAGTTGCGCGCGCTAATCTTGTTGCGGAGCTGACGTTTCTCCTTGGAGGACATTTTCTTGTACTCCTCGGGCGTCGGCCGCCAGTCGTCGGCCTCCATCGACGTCGTCGAGATCATGCCCGACGGCTTCGCGTTTTCCTTCTTCTCCGCACTGGACGACCGCTTCACGATACCGCCCTCGCGGATGGTGCCTTTGCGGTTCGACTTCCCCTTCCCGCCGACCTTCACTGGAGCAACCACCGAGTCCTCGGGGATGCTCTGCAGATCCATCTGGTCGTTGAAATTGTCATCCTCGTCGCCCTCTTCCTCCTCATCGTCGAACTCGCTCGCAGCCTTTGAGGGCGCAGGCGTGCCGACTAGCTGAGGATCGATGGTAGTTGGCGATTCCACGATTTCAGAAGAGCTGCCGGAGCCGGAGGACTCTGGACTGCTGCTATGGTTCATTGATGGGAGGGCCAGGAAGTCGTAACCAGGAGCGGTGGCGGGAGGGACGGCAAAGGAGTCGAACTTGGAGTGCTCGCCGTCCGGGGCGAGCGAGAAAAAGGACTCTGGACCGAAAGAGAAGTCGTCCATGGGACGAATCTCGGGGGGAGTGAGAGGGATAAAGGAATTAGAGGGGGAGGGACTTGGGGACGAGCCACTCGAGCCGGGGCCGTGGTGGGAGGGCCCTGCGAGGGCGTCCATGTTGAGATATTCCTCGAGACTGTCGTTGTACATGGCGAAGGTGTGCTGGATGGGATCGACGAGCATGGCGGGCGATGGTGGTGGTAGCTGCGGTGAAAGTAGAGAGAAGAGTTTGAACGGCCGTCCTCGCAGCAACCCATACACGCTTGCTCCGCCAGGTATTATGTAATCCTAGTCCGAAGGATCCAGAACCCGCGACTAATCATCGATTAATCAATCCTTCTCCGTTTTCTCGGCGCTGAGTTTCACTCTTTCGCGCACAGAACACGCTGTTTTCAGGCTCAGACGTGCGAGCTTTCGGGCTGAGCTGCGAAATAATACTTGTTACCCCGTTGCATCAAACCATAACCTTGCAGGTCCTCGGCGCCGCCTGCCTGACTCAACGTGCAGTACGCGTCCCCCGAGACCTCGGCATACTTTTTACGCAGCCACCGACGGCTTGCGCGCGCAGCTTGACCACGTCTTGATGCTGCTTGCTGCTCTCCGACCTGAGCGCTACGAGAGCACTGCTACATCGATCCACCTACTATCGTTCGACGAGCCTCTTCGGAGTGCAACTGTAGCCAACTGATCCCGCGTTGCACACGCTGAAATGAAACCGAAAACACGTATATTCCATTGACTGTACAACTACACTATGTAATACATCTAGACGAGCACAATATGCGAAAGGACCTGAAGGGACTTGTAAGCACGGTGTTACTCGAGACTGAGGAACGAACAGAATCAGAAAAGCCGTTGTTTTCATATTTCCTCAGGCAGGGACCCCACCTCGCCCGGCCTACGTCCACCAAGACGATGAATGTAAACACGACACCCAGCTCGCAAAACGAGCGGAATGTGAGCGAGACGAGGTGTGCAAGAGGACGTTCAACGAATGGATGAACTTGGTTTCGTCTTGTCAAAGACGGGGAGGTTCTTGACTCACCTACGATAGATATTGCCGGCCTTGAAGCTTGCGGAGACGCGATGGAACTCGCATATCTGAAGAACGACGCGTTAGCAACAGGTACAAAAGCGTCATAACATGGCAAAGGTGTCAGAATGAGAGTTTTTGGTATCAGGATGTCCACAAGAGGTTTCCCTCCTTCGGAAGCAGAACTGATTATAAGGATTCATCACGATAGAGAGCGAGAGGAAGGCCCTATCACAGCTTGAAGAAGATACTCACCATCAGCCTCCTTCGGGATAGGGCATTGGAGGGAGAGAGGCCACGACGACGAGCAGCAAGATGAGCGACGCGAGGGCTTTTTATACGCGAGCAACTGTACAGCTGGTCAACTCCGACAACTCAGCCGCCCATTATTTGGTCTCCGCCTCAACAGTGCCTACGTCTCCAGCGCGTTTCCTGTCCGCAATTTGCATCATGTCTCTTCCCTTCCCCTTCTTTCTCTCTCGTTCGCGCTGTCGCTTCACGTCGGGAATGCTTCAGTATCGGCAGGCATGATGTGCTCAGGTGTGTTTCAGTTCCATCCGCTGTTCCCTGCTATGAAGATAGTTTTATCCATAAACACACGAGTTGGCGAACACCCCCTGTGCCGTACTCTTTAACATGCATCACCAACGGAGCTCCTACCATCCTTTCGCGTTTCGCATATTGCGCAAAGGTCACAGATGCTGATGTCCATTTTCCTAATAGAAACGACGCGGACAGCGTAAGTGTCTGTAGCCTTGCAGCGTCCACCCTAGGACGAACAACCATACACTATTGGCGACGAGCATACGTGTTCGCATGCGCGCAATTTGCAACACCACCCACTGAGGGCCCGCTTCTCGAGCGCGGCTGTTAGGAAGGCTGCGTTCACGCGTAGGCTGACGGCACCTCTCACAGGCATCATGCATCATCTTCGATGGTCTGCATGGTGTATCGGTCTAACAATCGTGAGTTCTCCGTTCAATGTTCTTTCCACCCCTTCCCCCGTCCTTGATGATTCCATAAATTTTGACAAGCATATGTCCGAATCTCCATGTAGGATACAATATCTTGTCTGAGACTCTACCTTGCTTCTCGATGTCGTGCTTCGACTAGCTTGCTAACTCCCTCTCTACAGATCCCAGTGAGTGTTCAATTCCGTCGCACATACATAGCACTTTTGTAGCATACTGTTACTACTCGTCCGTGTCTAATCAATATTGCCTGCTGCCGTAAAACTCTATCTTGTGTGAACCGTTCTACCTCCCCCGTCCCGCATGGACACCATCTCCAGCGGTGATCATGCGTCTCGATTTTGAGCTGCATACCGAGAGTCGCTCGCAACACCGCCGCCACCAGCATAGCAACATCTGTATAGCAGGCTGCAGCACTTGTGATAGACTCCGGTGTGTGGGCGGCCGGCGTGTATGTAGATGCTCTTAACCGGACCGCACCTCTCCACAACGCCCCCATCTATCCCTGCCCCTGCCCCTCTCCACCCCTACCATCCTCTCCAGCGCACCCCCTCTGCCATCCATCTCACCTCCGTCCTCCGTTCATGAGTGCTCAACGACTATTGTAGACGAGCATCTTCCTTCTATCTCTCCAAGACATGACCAGCGCCCGTCTCCAATCCCCCGCGGGAAAACGGGCGTACGAACCCCTCGTATCCAGCCTCCTCAACCCGCACGACGCCCCGCCGCACGCGCGCGACACCTCGGACACCGCGCGCACGTCGCGCACGGAGTCCTACGACGACTCCCGCGCGTCTACCCCAGACTATCAGCCGCTCGAGGTGAACTTCAGGCGAGCCGATATTGACCGCAACTGGAACGAGAAATCTGAAAATGCTGCCGCCGCCGCTCGGCTCGTCGTAACGGGGGAGGAAGAGCATGACGAGCACGTTCATCTTGTGGGTGCCGCGGGGAGGCAGTCGGAGGAGGTGTACGAGCGCACGCTCAACTGGTGGAGGGCGGGCATCCGGCGCATTATAGTGCGACGTGTAGAGCAAGAGACGAAATGGCTCGCTATTATGCAGGTACGTGTGATTCATCTGTGCGCGCCCAAGACGACCTGGAGGCGTGTTAACATTTTCTTTTCACGTAGGAGCGCGTACGGACGCCCTTCCTGGATTCATACTTCGTGTATACGTCCTCCCTGGGCACGCATACGTTCTTCATGGTCATGCTGCCCATGTTTCATTTCTTTGGCGCAGCTGAGTTCGGTAGAGGGTGCGTCCCAGCTTGTTACGTTCCAGTAATTCCCGCTAATTTACCCCTTGCAGCCTCCTCCTGATGCTTGCCGTCGGCGTGTATATCACCTCGTTCATGAAGGACTTGTTCTGCTGCCCGCGTCCGTTTGCGCCGCCAGTTACCAGACTCAGTGGGTTATTTCCCTTCCTTTCGAATCGATGCGTGTCCTGAACGTTTTCGTCAGCACTCGGCAACCATCACCTGGAGTATGGATTCCCCTCCACGCATTCCACGAACAGTGTATCCATCGCCTTGTTTTTCTTCTCTCTCGTACAGCGGCTACACACGCCTCCCGCGGTTAAGTCCGTGGTCGAATCTGCCGTAACCTCGCTCAACGGTACCTCCGACGTTTTGCCTCCGGTGGAAGCCCTCGTTCAACCTGAGGGTATCATCTCGACGACGACCTACTGGGGTCTCGTCGGCGTCTTGGTGTTCTACGTATTCTCCATCGTGTATGGCCGCCTTTACACAGCCATGCACTCCTTCACCGACTGCTTCGGGGGCATGTTCGTCGGCGCCGCCATCTGGGCACTGCACATCCTGGTCGGACCCCACGTCGACGCGTGGGTGCGCAATAACGGCTGGATAGGTGAGCGCCCCCACCCGGCCCCATCACGATCGCAGTACTGACAGCCCGCGCCCGCGCACAGTCCCTGCGGTCATAGTGCCGCTGTGTCTGTTCCTGGTGCACAAGCACCCGCAGCCGGTCGATGACTGCCCGTGCTTCGAGGATGCGATCGCGTTCATCTCGGTCGTGATGGGCGAGTTCCTCGCTCGGTGGTTCATGCAGCACAACGGGTTCGACCAGAGCTTCTTCGTGCGCGCCATGCCCGGCAGTACCTGGGCGACCTGGGCGGACGTCGGACTGTGGTGGACGTTCGCAGCCATCAAGATGGTCATTGGTACGTCTCCCCCGTGTTTCACCAATCCGCGCGCAGGGACTGACGCGGTGCTGTGCCTCTGTAGGCGTGTTGGCGATCGTCATCTGGCGCATGCTCGCGAAGTCGTTCTGCCACTTCATCCTCCCGCCCACCTTCCGCTTCCTCTCCCACGGCCTCAAGCTGCCCAACCGCCGCTTCTACACGCCCGCGACGGACTACACGTCCATGCCCGTCGACAAGGGCCTGCGCCCGTTCCCGTCCGTGATCGACCTCCCTGGGATGGTCGAGTACGAGATGGACGGCGTGGGCGCCGACGCGGCCGCGGCCAGCACGGCGCGTGGCAACGGGCTGCGTGCGTACGGCGCCGCGATCAAGCAGCGCGGCGGTGGCGGGCGGAATAAGCAAGATGCAGCAGTGTCGGAGTCCGAGAAGCACGCGCGCGAGACGGACGAGCGGGACGCGCAGGAGTGGGGCGCGGCGACGCGCGCGGAGGAAGAGCAGGACGTGAAACACTACGACGCTGATGGTGCGTGCCGCTGTGCCTCTTTCTGTGACACGGAGAAGCTGATCAATTCTCGACTGGGTAGTGTTGACGAAGGTGTTCGTGTACTGTGGTATTGGGATACTCGCTGCGGGCGGTATTCCGGTCATGTTCGAGGTGCTCGGCTGGGGCGTCAAGATGAGCTGAGCGTCCTTGCAAAAGGAGGCATGTCGACAGGCTGAGGGTTCGCGCGCGGTCTCGGACCGGCCTACAGTTCTCTGGGCGTCCTCGACCTGCCCGGGTGCACATCCTCGATCGGAGGGGGTATTTATATATGGGAGAGGGGCGTCGCCAGATGACCAGACAGACTACTCTACACGTACTTATCTAATGTCACCGATACCCACTGAGCGGTTGTTGTATTGTGAGGAGGCCTCCGCTTGGTTTATAGAGGCTTCCTACATATCAGCAAATACAACACTACTAGATATATTTATAGAATACAGTCTTAGTGAGAGAGATGGATATGCAACGAAGAATGAGTGTGCGGAGCTGTCCATTGAACGTACAAGGACCATGGAGAGAAATGCGAAAGGAAAGGAGGGTATGTGTGTGATTACCGTCGGACATGAAACGAAAGGAATCGGAGCGCGCACGAGACAGGGCCTTGAAAGTGGATACCACTACCACCCCCCGCCGTGAGGTCGATAGGAGATGACAAGACGCCAGTTCTTGTCGATGAGCTGCGGCCGACCCCGCCGGGAATGTCGATCTCGAGGACCCTTCTCGAGCGCTATGTGCATAAAGCGCAGGTGGAAGAATAGCTGATATGGGGAGGATCGGCGGTGAGCGGGCGCACTGCACGGTACTACCTCCGACGCGGATGGTGCCACTTACGTGGTTCCAGTGGTCAATCAGCTGCGATACTGGCCCCTTCTTCTTACGCCGCATGTGGTTCTCCACGCCGAACGTCGCGAACAGCCCTGTGCACCGGCCGTACCACAATCAGCTCATGCCCGCGATATCTGCGGTGGCGCAACGGGACGCACCTAGGATGAGTCCGAAACCAAATGCCATGGGCAGCACGCCAGAGACGATGCGATTCGTGGGCGAGAGCGAGCCTGCGATGCGGATATCGTGCAGGAACTGCCGCCAGTCGTGCTCGGTCACGTCGTGCGTGATGAATGGGTGTGGGGCCGTCGGGCAGAACGGCGCGAGGTAGGGGAAGCCCTGGTCGAGCATTGTCCCGTTCCCGATGAGCTCAATGTCCGGGAAGTCCTCGTAAGACAGTGTGGGAGGTGGTGGGCGGGTGAACGAGGGTGGTGGTGGTTCGAGGAGCTTGGCGGGGCTCTTGCCTGGGGCTAGGTTTTTCATCTGGGCCTTCCAGCCCTTGGGGTTGTCCTCGGGGAAGGTCAGGCTCGGGAGGTCATAGGGAGAGGGAGCGAAGGAGGATGTGTGTTGTGGCGGGACAATGTGTTTGACATGGAGACCTGACGGTCCTGCGTTGGGAGAATATGGTGGCGGAGGAGAGAGCGAAGCCGGCGAAACAGGCTTTTCGTGAACCTCTGTGTGTCTGCGATGGTGGTGCTTGCTGTGCATGGCGGCGGGTCGAGTGTGCGGTGGCGCACTGGGGGTACTCGATGATATACAGCGCAGAGTCGGATCGTACCGTCCCGAGCATGATGCAAGCTAGGATCCGGCCCTGATGTCAAGCACTCCGCGCCCGGAAGTGAGCGCTGCGGAACGCACATAGAGGCGTCAGCGAGCCGCTGAGAAGAGTCGAGGATGGCACGATCACGATGGGCGTCCGGCCAGCGCAGCCATCGAGCTTCTCTCCATCCCGGCCGACAGTCTGGAGGATATCAAGCTTCCAAGGCTTGGCTGAATTTGCTACGTCCCGCAGCAGCGTGCGCGTGGCGGTATATGTCTGGGGACTGTGCAGCAGCCACGCGTCTACGCTGCGCAGTCATAGCAGGGTGCCTATGATTCGCACGAAGGCGGCTGAAATGCGGTTACCTATGACCTGAACAGTTAGTATACAGCATCGCGCAGCAATTTGAGCAGACGCAGTAGGGTGCGCACCTCATAAGCGATGTCGCATTGGTGGCGTTGGGCAACGGCCCCCCGGGAACGCTGAGCTGATGTCTTGTGCATCTGCCCAGAAGATTGCACGGTGCTAACAAAATCAACCATCTCGAAGAACATCATACTCGAATAGCCCCAGGCTGTGATTGATAAGAAGTAGCTCTATAGTCGCTGTACCGTCGACGTCGTGTTCGAAAAGGTTCGAAGCGCAACAAGGAAGTTGTTTGGCGCCCATAATATACTATGCCCAATTCAAAGTAGTTGTGGGCGCTTGTTGATCTCGAACAACTTGGACAGAACGTCCATAGCTGTACTTCGCCGCAGGGGCACTACGTACTCGTCTCGTCTTCGCGCTTCGTGCCTGCTGCCCTTAGGATTTGGAAATATAACCCCAGGCCGTCGCAACATTGTGATCAAAGTGAAATACTCCCGACGTCCCCGTAGCCTTGGCAGCCTGACTCAACTACCCAACTACTTACCATCATGGTACCTTCCAGCAGTTTGCCAGTGAGTGGTATCATCCTTGCGTTTGCTAAACATAATTTCAACATTCCCAGGCTACTCGTGTCGCCATGAATCCGACCACGATGCCCGCATCTGGGGACATCAGTACGCCGGGCGCCTTACAAGTATCTGAAGATGGTAAGCCGCCAGGCCTCTACTACTACATTCATGAGGCTGACCCCTGGCCCCTTCGCCCCCGGCTCTACAGGAAAGCATCTGATCCTACCAGAGCAAGGTCGGGCAGGGATGAACATGCCCGGGCCTATCAGTTTGGACTGTTGGGATGCGTACACCGATCGCGATGAAAACCTGGAGGTCTTCTTCTCAGTCTACAAGCCGCCCCTCCCGTCCTCGAGCGCACGCGACCTGCGTTGGGCCCTCACATGGAAGATTCAAAGTCACTTGAGCTGGCGCCACATCCAAGCCGTGCATGAACAGTCGCTGACCGGGCTCCCACCGCAGCCGCGCTTCGTGTACTGGGGCGCAGTGACAAAGTCCGCGGGCCCGGCAGACGCAGCCGCTCTTAGGCACTCGCTCGGCGTGTACTCGCTCGCGGAAAGGCAGAGGATCGAGCAACTTGCACTGGAGATACCCGTGATGGCTCCCGACGCAACCTGGAATTGCCAGGACTGGCTGCAAGACCTCCTGCGACGTATGGTGTCGGCTGGGCTGCTGTCGCCGGATGGATGGGAATCAATATTCGCTTTTATACGGGCGACACACTAACGAAAGGTGAGTGGACGCAACTATACGGTGATAGCTCTTGGACGAATCGATGACATACTTGCAGTTGAAGATAAAGATCGGCAAGAATACCGCCCGGAGCACCCACTGTACAGATTGAAATGGGATGATGTTGTATCGAATAATTAGCACACTTATCAGTCACGCGAACATGAGTTCCGCTGACATCTAGGACAGAGGCAATAGTACAGGAAGCCCACACATGAGCGAGGATTTGGGCCGGAAGGGGCATGGCCGCTACCAACGCGAAAGCGATGCTCAGGACGGACCGACTCGCCTGAAACAGCAGCGCATAGGACAATAGAGAATTCCACGCCGCAACTGGGAGGCTCGCGTGCTCGGCTGCAGAGATCGCCGTGTATCGCAGCGAGTGCGATGTCCACAAGTCGTCTGGCTGAAGTGTTGGGTGCAAACTGGAAGCTTGTAGCTTGAGATTAGGACGTAGCTTGGAATATGTAGCAGCACAATGGGGACTTGGGTCCAGGAGCGCGGGTTGACGCACCGTGCCTGTCGGATGGCCAGCGAGACGAACGGGCTGTGCGGAACACATGGCGCAGGATGCCTCCGCGACGATGGGCCAGCGCATGGGTGCCGAGTGAACTCAGCGGAAGGGAGAGGGACAAGGACACGTCGATGAGCGCATGGGCCTTGGGATAAACGCCGCATTTCCCCGGATTCGTGTCGAAAACGGTCGGTTGTAGTAGCCGTTGTGCTCTATTTGGCAGGTAGGCTTCCATAAGAGGCAGAAAGGGGGCATAAACCGTCGCCAAATAGCAGTACACAGAGCGTTAATTGCCGGTTACCTCACGAACAAGCAGGCACGGGCGCCTACGTGCAGGCTATTGTTCCCAGAACGACCGTCCTTTTTGTTTGCGCGGCCGAGGCGTGCGCGAGGGGAAACAATGGAGGACTGCCAACAAAAGCCGGGAATGGCGGCGGACGATACTAAAGCTCCTGCTGGGCAGAGTCCTTCGCCACTCCTCACCGTCTTCAAAGCGGCTTTCATCGCTCTCAGCTCCCCTCGCCTTTCACGTCTTAGATTGTTACGACCTCCACGATGGCCTCATGTGAGTATTCCGAGGATGCCTGTCAAAGCTTGCGCTAATCCAGATACCAGTATTCGCCCATAACCGCATTCTGCCAAACCTGAAGCGACGCACCCGTTCCTCGAGCAAGTCTGATGCTTCCTCGACCAAGGCGAAGCCCCTCCACATCCTACCCAACCTCGCGGAAGAGGACGAGCTCCCGCGTCACTCATGCTCCTCGACATCCTCGGTCCCGTCTGCATCACATCCCAGCCGGTTCGCTTCGGGATGCGCTACCGTTGGCGGTCGCCCATCAGTCGACCAGGTCATCCACATTAAGCGCGACTCGCGCAGGGTGGTCTTGACCGGTGTGGAAGGCTTGTCCTTTGACGACTTCTTCCCCCCTTCAAGCGCTCCGCGGGTCCGGACTCCTTCTCCCCCTCCTATGACACGTTCTCCCTCGCCTCCCCCGCGTTCAACGACGTCCTCTCCAGGGTCAGATTCCCCTCTGGACGACATCAACCTCCGGTTCTCTGGTCTCGGTATCTCTCTGGATTTCCCCTCTCCCCCTTCTGCCTCGATCCGCACTTCTTCGCGCTCGTTCTCAAGGAGACGCGAACAGTCGCCTACGCCCTCCAACGCCAGCAGTGAATCTTCGAGTTCGTATTCCAGCCCCAAAACGCCTTGCACGACTCCTCCGACTTCCGACGACGAATCTCCCTGCAAGTCTAACCTTGCACGTGCACCGACCTTCAAGTCGCAGCGCGCCTCCATTCTCTTCATGAAGTCGATGCCCGACCTGGCCGAGCCTGTGCGCAAGAGCTCGTTCTCCTCGATAGTCGACGACGACAGCATCATGGAGGAGCTAGAGTGGATCGCGCGCGACATCAGCGAAGTCGTCACGCTCTCCACTCCGCTTCCACCTACGTTCCCGACGACCCCTACGGAAGCTTCGATGAACGTTAACGCCCGCGCCCGTCCTGATTCTGTGATGCCCCTTGCGCGGAGGGAGTCCCACCTCGGCAGGGCTGTGCCCCCTGTGCCTCGCATTTCTATCCAAGATAGCTCAGAGAGGCAGCGTCCCAGTGCTCAGTTGGACCCTACCTTCCCCCTCCGCAGACGTTCGTACATGGTCCCGACTCGCCCCCCTCCGCCGCCGCCTGTGCCCACGTCTCCTATTAGCTCTATGGAACAGGCCACGGAGGACTTGCTCGCTGAATTGGCGAACGCCGCGCTCGGCGCAGGGTTCCTCGGCACGGAGCTTACTGTCCCTCAGGATGGCTTCCTCTCTGCAGAGTCCCTCCCGCCTACCCCCAGCAGCCAGTTTATCGTGACTTCCCCCTCGGGTCTCCGCCCACTTCCCCGCTTCAGCGTTCCTGACGACATCAACGACTTTGGAGACGAGAGCCCCGTCGAGCTTGTCGTGCCAGACCTGACCTCGCACATGTGGCCCACGACCCCGCAAACGCCGCAGAGCATCAGCGTCTACTCGCAGATGTCCGAGTACTCTCCCCCGACCTCCCCGCTGTCCTCGTTCGACTTCGAGGTCGATGTGAGCCACGTCCTCAGCCACCGCGAGGAGGCGGCTGCTGCGCTCGAGTGTGCCTCGACCATCTCCCGCTCTCCGTCCACGGTCTCACTCGTCCCGTCCGAGCGCCCCCTGCGCTCGCGCTGGTCGTCGTCGACCCTCGGCTCCCTCGTTGAGGGCTCGTCGCACTCGAACTCCTGGCTCCCGCGCTTCAACCTCTCCCCTTCAAAGAAGAACAAGACCAAGCCCGTGCCTGCCCCGGCGCACACCGCGGGTCCTCTGCAGCGCAAGAATGCTGTCAAAGCCGGCCACGGCGCGAAGCGCTCAGTCGACTCGGACCGCGGCCTCACTCGGCGCGACAGCCGCGCCTCGCGCATGAGCGAGAGCAGCGCGAGCGACAGCGGCGAGAGTACGACGAGCTCCGGGCTGAAGCGCAAGCCTATCCCCATGGCGCTGCTCGCCACCTCCGCGTAATCGCCACCTCTCGAAGCCCCCTTTGGATCAGGATCTGAACCCCCTTACGACCACTCATGATGTCCCCTTTTTCGCCCTGCTATCGCTGCTGTATCCATAGCCCACCGCACCGCTCCTTGCATCGTCCACATTCGTGCCACCCCCTACACTCAACAAACCAAGTACCCGGCATATACTTATTGTATCATTCGCATTCCCCCCGCGTCTCCTCGCCTCCCCCATTTGTAGCCTTCCCGTTCCCGCGTCTCGCCTTCGTTCGCTATCTATTGGACCGTGTCTGTTTCTCTTGCATATCTCTCGTAATACGTGCGCGTTCGTTCGTGCCGCACTGTACATATCTCTGGGCGCGGCTCCCTTAGAATGCCCAGACCCCCACCCTCGTTCTTTTCGTGCTCCGTACATAGGCTTCTGGTATATACTGTAGTCGCTCTTTCGACTGGTTCGAGTGTATCCACTATACTCATGCGTCATGAATTCTATCTGGCTTTTGATGTCATCTAGCCTGCCTGCAGGCGTGTGCGCAAGTATTCATAACTAGGCTGAAGGTGAGCATATCTCTTCTCCCTTGTTAAGTGTTTGCGACCACAATGCAGCTAATTTGATACTTGAAAGGCTGGCTCTGTGCGCTCCTGGGCTCAGGTTCGTATGAGAACGCTATGTCCGGACAACAGTTGCGTTTGCTGCGTTTCTTGACACATGCTTTGCGGACCAACGCGGCACTGTGTGAAGTGACCACCGCCACTAAGCTGACCACGTCTGTTATGACGACGTTGCAGCAAGCCGCCATGGTTCCTCCATGACTGGCTGTACACTTTGATTGTGGTTTGAAGTGAAGACTATTATACATCCAGATATTCCTGTATCACTACGGGGTCTTGCAGAGTTGACACTGTTGCATATAACTCTACTTGCTACGGAGGTCCGCGAAACGTGCGCTGAATGCCTTCGTGACGTAGTCCTATCGAATTGCAAGGTGAGGTTTCGAATCCAGGCCATTATAAAGCTACTAACCTCATCGAACGTCGACTTGAAGCTCTCGCGCGCGAAGAGGTCCTCGGTGTACTTCCCAAGACGCGCAAACTTGCCCGTGTTAAGCGCCTCCCAGACCTTCTTGCCGTCGCCCTCTGGGTACTTGCCGATCTCGTTCACGAGCGACACGCGCGCACGCGCGAGGAAGGGCGCGATCGCGATGTCCGCCGCGGAGAACGTGCCCACCGCGAAGCCCTCCGCGGGCAGGAGCGACTGCACGTACTCGGCCGCGGCGTAGAGGTCGTCGACAGACGCTCCGCGGAGGAAGTACGCGTACCACGCGGGGATGAGCTTGCTCGAGACGCCCTCGATGAAGAAGCGCGTCTGCGCGCGCGTGACGGGGTCGGCGGAGAGGATGCCGGAGTCCGGGAAGAGGTCGGCGACGAACTCAACGAGCACGAGCGACTCGGCGAGCTTGACGGACTCGGGCGAGGGCTGGTCTGGGGGCACCTCAGGGCCGCCGTACGCGATCGCGGGGACCTAGAGAAGGGAGGTCATTACGATGGTCGACATGGTCCTGTGGGAGCGAAACTTACCTTGCTGGCGGGGTTCACCTTAGGGGCGTACCATTCAGGCTTGTTCGAGAGGTCGATCTGGAAAGGGGTAAACTCCGCCTTCGCCTCAGCGAGAGCGATTTCTGCCTGTTATGATGCATGATATCAAGGTGTATTCAGGTGTGTGCTATCCGATTTGACATACCCTCTGTGCGAAGGGGCAGATCTGCAGGAGATGAGATGTGAGCTACTCAAATTCTCTAGGATTGAACTGGATCAACGTGTGCTCGTACCTTGGCGGTGTAAAGGGTAATCCTCTCAGGCATGGTGGCTAACAAGCTTGCAAAAGTGATCGATGTACAAGTCGGTGTGAGCAGGAGAGAGCTTCACTAGATCACTTATATAGATCGAGGTGAGTGGCTCTGGATCAGCCGACGCGTCGACATCGGTGGCATAGATGATCGAGCTGTGGGAGGGGATGGTGTCATCGCCTGTTAGGGATCGTGCTGACTGATCTCTATCGGTACATATCCGTATTTCCCGGAATGCCGGAGACAGCAAGGTTACACCAAAGGCGAAGATATATTCTTGGGAACGTCAGCACCCCGCGCGGCAGCTGCGGAGACATAGCGGTTACTCAGCGCAGATAGTTGGCTCTTGATAAGTGCAAGTAGTTGCTCATTAACTGAACCGCCCTGTCGATGGCGAGCTTATAGACCATCTCCGGATGGTTTCATCGCACGAACACGAAGACACCGCTGGCTGCACGATAAGGACAAGGGCCCACGCATATGCATGCATACAATAATGGAGAGCTGCAGTTGACCAACTGTTTGCCGGCGTGTGCCGCTGGAGAGCCAGAAATGAACGAGAAAAAGGCTCAGTAGAAATCATGTAGAACATGGTCAAGTCTGAGATGGATTTCGAGTACTACGCAGCGAGATATCGAGAACGAAAGATGCGCCTAGTGGTTGCTCGCGTCTCGCTGTGGAAGCGCTAACTGGTCAGCATGGTACTCAGCAGCAGAGATCATAATTTTAAGGGAGCTCAGGCCGAGTTTAAGCAGACGTAAGGCAAGCCTCTGAGCATGAAGTTGCGAGGTTTCACAGAAACGCATGAGAAGCGGGGAGAGGGGTGATTTAGCGCCTGGCGTTCAGTACAAGCACCACGTGGCAAGAGAATGCGCAAATTCCAAATGCGGCCGACGGGCGCCAGAGCTACTGCTCCAGACGGTGAACCACGACGACCACCGACTACTCCGCTGCATTTTATTCGTGTATGAAGTGAGCAGAGACAAAAGATGCAAGCCCTACGCCAGGAGATTCTTCCGCCGAGCGGAGTTGAGTTCGCGACGTGTCTCAACTTCACCCCGTCTACGCTCTCCGACGCCGGACCCTCGACCTCCCAGAGTGGCCGTACGCTCTTCAACGTTGTCGTTGCGCGCGCAAGCCATCTTCGCATTTTCGAGGTCCGAGAAGAACCGGCTCCCATCTCTGCTCTTCGGGAAGATGAGAAGGACAGGCGCGCGAGCGTGCGCAAGGGCACAGAGGCTGTGGAAGGCGAGGTCGAGATGGACGCGTCTGGGGAAGGGTTCGTGAACATGGGCACGGTCAAGGTGAATGCGGGTACCCACTCCTTGTCGCAATATCTCAGTCCGTCAATCGATTGTTTTGCGCTGTCTCCGCTGCGTGTGTGATTCTCACCGAGACCTCTCGCTGACCTTGCTGCGTGCTAGTCTACTGGTCAGAACGGCGTCACCCATCCCGCTACTATCAACAAGTTCTACCTCGTACGTGAACACCGGTTGCACGGCACCGTCACAGGCTTGGAGGCCGTCCGAACGGTGCACTCCCTAGAAGACAAGTTGGACCGTCTGCTCGTCTCCTTCAAGGACGCGAAGGTGCGCATACATGCTGAGCTGCTTCAGAATGTGTCTCATTGGTACGACAGATTGCGTTGCTCGAATGGTCGGACGCTATACATGATGTTATGACCGTCTCGATCCACACCTATGAGCGAGCACCTCAACTGGTAGGTCGACTCTTTGCATACTTTGTTCTACAGCTAACGTTGCATAGATGGCTCTGGACTCGCCACTCTTCCGCGGAGAACTTCGCGTGGATCCACTGTCTCACTGCGCTGCGCTTTCCCTTCCAAAAGACTCCTTGGCCATCCTCCCTTTCTACCAGAGTCAAGCGGAACTGGACTTGATAGAGCAGGAGTCAAGTCAGGCACGCGATGTGCCCTACTCCCCGAGTTTTGTTCTCGACCTCGCGAACGACGTCGACCAGCGGATACGGAACGTAATTGACTTCACATTCCTCCCGGGGTTCAACAACCCTACGGTTGCGGTATTGTGCCAATATCAACAGACATGGACAGGGTAAGGTTTCCCATCTCATCGAGTATATGCTGTCTGACGCGTCCCCCAAGGCGTCTGAAAGAATACAAGGACACCGTGGGACTCTTCATATTCACCCTCGACCTGGTGACGAACAACTACCCCCTGATCACCGCCGTCGATGGCCTGCCGTACGACTGCTTCTCGCTGACGCCTTGTTCTACCGCGATTGGCGGCGTGGTCATCCTGGCAAGCAATGCCATCATCTTCGTAGACCAAGCCTCCCGCCGCGTTATTCTCCCGGTGAATGGGTGGCCGCCCCGGACAAGCGACATACCGATGCCGACGCTCACACCGCAGGAGCAGCTGCGGAATCTGCAGCTCGAGGGCGCCCGTTTCACGTTTGTGGACGACAAGACGCTCTTCGTCATCCTGAAGGACGGCACCGTGCACCCCGTCGAGCTCGTCCTGGACGGGAAGACTGTTTCGCGTCTCTCGATGGCTGATGCACTTGCGCGCACGACCATCCCGGCTGTTGTCGCGAGGGTCAGGGATGACTACCTCTTCGTTGGGAGTATGGTTGGGCCCTCGGTGCTCCTCCGCACGGCGCATGTAGAAGAGGTGATCAAGGAGGAAGATGTGGATATGGACGCCGGTCCAGCGACTGTTGTAGCTCCTGCAGACACAATGGATCTTGACGACGATGATGGTGAATGCATTTGGCATCAACATTTCAAACAACCCTCTGAAACTTGTTTCCAGATCTCTATGGCCCCTCTGGTAATGGGGAACAACCTTCGGCGAACGGCGCCACGAACGGCACCATAGATTCCGTGAGGAAACGAACCGTTGTTCGTCTTTCCTTGTGCGATGCGTTACCTGCGCATGGTGCTATTTCTGACATGGCATTTGGCTTGGCTCGCAATGGGGTATGTCTATGAAGCACACGACGTTTACGAGTTACTGAGGTGTGGTGCAGGATCGAGTAGTTCCAGAACTCATAGCGGCAACGGGTTCAGGGGAGTTGGGTGGCTTCCACCTGTTCCAGGTAAGAATTTTACTCCCGTATACTCTACTTGCTATAATCTGACTGTTTACACACAGAGAGACATGCCCACACGATCAAAGCGCAAGCTACATGCGATTGGCGGTGCTCGTGGGATGTGGTCCCTGCCAGTCCGCCAGGCAATGAAGGTCAGCGGCGGCACGCTCGAGCGTCCAAGTAGTCAAAACGACTCCGTGATCATCAGCACGGACGCGAATCCTTCTCCCGGTCTATCTCGAGTACGTGCAAGGACGTCAAATTTCTCGCAATGATGCTGATTTATTCTTCAAGATTGCTACGCGAACTGCACATTCTGACATTACAATCACCACCCGAATACCTGGGACGACTCTTGGGGCCGCGCCGTTCTTCCAGGGCACCGCCATTCTGCACATTCTCTTCAATGTGACCAATGCCATCAGGGTGCTTGAACCCGGTACGCATTATATTCACGGCGCGAGATACGAGGGCTCACCTATGGCATGTAGACGGGACCGAACGACAGATCATCAAGGATTTGGAGGGCAGCGCTCCTCGGCCAAAGATCAAGTCCTGTAGCATATGCGACCCGTTCGTGCTCATCATCCGCGAAGATGACACCATCGGCCTGTTCATTGGGGAGTTGGAGCGCGGCAAGATTAGGCGGAAAGACATGTCTCCGATGGGTGACAAGGTTGGATTTCAGCCTTCCACGCCATTTTCGGGGATTAACGAGAGCGACCAGACATCTCGCTATATCGCGGGCGGTTTCTATACGGATACGAGTGGTCTCTTGCAGACCTTCGTGAACGAACAAGCGCCAGCAGAAAACGTAACGTCAACACTGCAGGGAGCAATGAATGCAGGAAACAAGAGTCAATGGTTGATCCTCGTCCGCCCACAAGGCGTAGTTGAGGTATATATCCTCTGCGTACACAGCGTGTTGCTGAACTAACTTTGGTGGGCATAGCTTTGGACGCTCCCAAAGCTCACGCTCGCTTTCTCCACGACGCTACTGGCAACGCTCGACCCTGTCCTGACAGACACGTACGATGCTCCCGCGCTGTCTCTGCCACAGGATCCTCCAAGGAAGCCGCAGGAGCTCGACATTGACCAAATCGTCATTGCGCCTTTGGGAGAATCACGACCACGCCCGCATCTCATTGTAAGTTGCCATATGTGTGTGGGGCACGCTCGAGTCTCACCATGATCTGCTGTAGGTCCTGCTGCGCTCAGGGCAGCTCGCAGTGTATGAAGCAGTCGCCATTCCGCCACCCCCTGAGCCGCTGCCCTCTACCCGATCATCGACGCTCCTGGTGAAGTTCGTGAAGGTGGCATCGAAGGCATTTGATATCCAGCACACCGAGGAGGAGCAGAAGTCGGTCCTAGCCGAGCAGAAGCGCATCTCGCGCCTGCTGGTGCCTTTCGTAACGTCGCCTGCACTAGGCCAGACGTTTTCGGGAGTGTTCTTCACAGGCGATCGGCCCTCGTGGATCCTCTCCACCGACAAAGGCGGCGTGAAAGTCTTCCCTTCGGGGCACAACGTCGTGCAAGCGTTCACCACCTCCTCTCTTTGGGAGTCCCGTGGCGACTTCCTGCTATATTCGGAGGAGGTAAGCCTATATGCAAACCATGCCGCTGACCGGAACTTACTGAATTACGTTGCAGGGCCCCAGCCTCGTAGAATGGATGCCAGACGTCCAGCTAGACGGCCATCTCCCTGCGCGCTCCGTCCCACGCTCGCGGCCGTACTCCAACGTCGTGTTTGATGCCTCGACCTCATTAATTGTCGCCGCGTCCTCTTTCCAAAACCGTTTTGCGTCATATGACGAGGACGGGAACGTAGTCTGGGAGCCAGATAGTGAGTGTATAAAGACCCGTTATCTGGCCTGCAGGTCTCCTAACGATCGTGATGCCGCCTCAGGTCCAAACATCTCGTCCCCTCTGTGCGAGTGCTCTACCCTGGAGCTTATCTCTCCGGATGGCTGGATCACCATGGATGGGTGCGTGGTTCTCAGACTGCGCGCGCCGTGCGCTTGGGGTGCTGACGATGGTTGTGTCGCTTAGATTCGAGTTTGCTCCGAACGAGTTCGTGAATTGCATCGTCTCGGTACCACTCGAGACTATGAGTACCGAGTCGGGCATGAAGGACTTCATCGCCGTCGGGACCACGATCAATCGAGGCGAGGATCTCGCGGTCAAAGGCGCAGTGCGTAACACTATGGGCCCCTGAGCGGGAAGTCTGCTGCTGACGGCTGCTCGACAGGTGTACATTTTCGAGATCGTCGAGGTGGTGCCAGACCCGAGCACGAACGTCAAGCGGTGGTGGCGACTGAAGCTTCTTTGCCGTGACGACGCAAAAGGCCCCGTCTCGTTCCTCTGCGGAATAAACGGCTACCTCGTCTCATCCATGGGGCAGAAGGTGTGTAGTCGTGCCTTCATGAAAGTCTCCCCCGGCACCGTCTGAGGCCTGAGATCTAGATCTTCGTGCGCGCCTTCGACCTGGATGAACGACTAGTCGGTGTGGCGTTCCTCGACGTCGGCGTGTATGTCACTTCCCTGCGTGCAGTCAAGAACCTGCTCGTGATTGGCGACGCTGTGAAGAGCGTTTGGTTCGTCGCGTTCCAGGTGCGTACGCGTCAGTTAGCCACCGATCGTGCGCTGACCTTCCCCGCAGGAGGACCCGTACAAGCTCGTGGTCCTCGGCAAGGACCCGCAACTCTGCTGCATCACCAGGGCCGACTTGTTTTTCGCAGACGGGCACTTGTCTATTGTCACTTGTGACGAGGAGGGTATCGTTAGACTATACGCTTACGATCCTCATGGTGCGTCTCACGTCCCTTTCCGGCCCATTGCTCCGAAATAACCCCTCTCCTAGACCCGGAGTCGAAGGGCGGACAACACTTGCTCCGGCGTACTGAGTTCCACAGCCAGTGCGAGTACCGGAGCTCGATGTTGGTGGCCCGTAGGCCGAAGAATGGCGACCCGGAGATCCCGCAAGCGCGCCTTGTCTGTGGTCCGTAGTATCCGGAACTTGCGTTTACGGCTCGGTTCTGACGGGACTTCTAGGCTCGGTGGACGGCTCCCTGAGCACGCTTACCTACGTGGACGAGGCAGCCTCGAAGCGCCTTCACCTGCTTCAAGGGCAGCTGATCCGCACTGTGCAGCATGTGGCGGCACTGAACCCCAAGGCGTTCCGGTGGGTGGCTCTGTCCTATCTGCGGCACAACAGAGTTGCTGATGTATGAAGCAGCATGGTGCGGAACGAGTATGTCTCGAGGCCATTATCAAAGGGCATCCTCGACGGGAACCTCCTCGCGACATTCGAGGACTTGCCCATCGCCCGCCAGAACGAAGTCACCCGCCAGATTGGCACTGACCGCGCGACGATTCTCAAGGACTGGGCGTCCCTAGTTGGGGCATGGTGATCCGCTGTACACCTACACGCTTCCGCTTCGCCGCTGCTGTATTTCTTAGATTGCTGTGTTAATGATGTCTGACTGACCTGCCTGCGAGACAGGAGGCCGCCGGAGCGTGTTCCGCGTGTTTTGCTGCGCGCCTGAGGTGCGACTTCCTCCGGATCAGTGAGTCTTGTGAGCGGCTCTGGCCTCATGGCCTCTTCGTGCTACCGTACTGCGAGATACTGCTCCTCGGCGAAGCATCTGGTCGCCCCGGGCATGGCCGTGAACGTTGGTGAGTTTGTTGGCCATGCGACGTCCATCTTGTCAGATCGTCCGCTCCCGCTTTGGCTTTCTTCCCGCCCCCATCTTCCCGCGGTCATACAAGGGGCTGATAAGTTCGCCGTGCGTCATTCTGAAAGGTGTTCTAATGGCTGAACGGATGATGCACTGTATTGCGCTGCAGCAGGGGCTTACTGAGACTAGTGCTGTCCACTATCGCCTTCACATGCACTGATCTTCTCGCAGCCGGGCTGGTGCATGCGTGTGCGGCCGTGAGCTTCAGGCCCGCATGTTCTCCAAATGGATAACTCGTGTATGGGAACGCGCGGCGTGCTCGCAGCCAACGGGAAGATTGGCCAGACCGCGCTATAAGTTGGTCGTCTGAGCGGCTTCCCCGTCCCGCCCTGCTGGCACCCCACGATGCTCTCGTCCCTTGGTTTCGACCCTAAAGGCACTGGCCGTAATAACCGCACCGGCCCTACCAGGGTACGTCTCTCGCCCCGCTGTCCCGCTCATTCTCTGAACAGCGTTTGCTCCAGTTCCTTCCCGACATGATGTCCCGCGGTCTTTCCGTTCACGTCTTCAAGAACGCCCTCGTTTCGCAGCCGGCACCACCCCCGCCCGCCCCTAAATATGACACAGCGCAAGCACGTCCTCCGGCTAGTAACGGCGGCGCGCCCTGGAATAGGCAGCTGAGCTACCAGACCTCCCGTAACGAGCAAGATAGGAAGCAGGCCCCGGTGGCGCTTTCCCAGGACCGCCGCCTGGTGCAGATTCCTCAGCCCGCGAGCCAGCCATGGCCAGTGGACACGAAGTACGGGAAGTCGCAGTCGAAGGGCTACCTAATCCATCCAAGCCCCGAACTCGATATGTACATCTACGAGCGGTCGATTTTGTCCGCGGACGACGGCCTGTCGAGCTCGCCGTCGTCTGACGAGAGCTCCGACCTCGAGCTATTCCCCGACAACACGCTGGCGATGGCGCGGCTGGAAATCTCGTCGACGCGGGCGAGCAGCAGTACTGAGACGTTGGAGTCGACGCTGTACAACACAAGCCGGAACGCCATCACGGGTGGTGGCGGTGCCGTGCCTTCCCTCTCTCAGACTCGTCCGCCTCTCGCCATCACCGCTCCACCTCCCCCTCCTCCGCACACGACCTCCACTCGCCCGCCCCCCGAGCAGAGCATCCCTGTCATCCCCGTGCGCCCCACGCTCACGCGCACAGAGAGCAGCTACCGCCCCCGCACGACGAGCATCTCCCACGCCGTCCACCCTATTCAATTTTCGAGCGCAGGCGCGCGCCCCGACGACAGCGACAGTGACACTCTCTTCTCCGAAAACGAGGCCGATAGGATGGTCGTCGACATGATGGGGGCCTCGCGCTGGGCGATGTCTCCCAGTATCGCGCACTCCGCGCGCAGCCCCACGCCTTTCCGGCGCGACTCAGACTCACGCGCCCCCTCAGCCAGCGCGCCCGCACCCCGAGCGCGGAGAGAGTCCCTCGACACTCAGTCGCGTCCGCCAGCACCGCCGCAGGGGCGGATGGAGGATCCGTCGTATCCCCGCGCGCCCCCTGGGCTCTATGGCGTTGCTACCCCACCTGATGCCGATAACCAGCGCTCCGGCACTGGGCAATCTCCACAGCGCGGAGCTGCGCCCCCCGCCTCCGCCGGAGCATCGTCCGCCCCTGGGCCGTCGGCTGCGAACACCTCGGCGTCGCGCGTACAGCAGCAGCAGGTGCAGATGCAGATGTCCAAGTCGATGTCCGGGTCGCCCCCGCAGCCCCCGCGCACGACGCCGAGCGTCCGCGCGCCAGAAGCGCTCGTGAGAACTGATACATTGACCGGGGTCGGGCCCTCGACTTCCCCGCCTCGCTCTTCCCCGCCGCGAAGGGACTCCCAGTCCTCGACGACACAGGCAAGCCCCACGCTGCCTGAGGGCGTGGTCGTTGTCGCCGCCTCCAAACGATCCGTCCGCTGGACAGAGAACCTTGTCTGTCCCTCGCCCGTGCCACCTGAGCAACGCAGGAAAGGGTGGTTCAACCGTCGAGGGTGAGTCCGCTTCCACGCGAGCTTCGGTTTACTCATAGACTAACACATATGCTCGCAGGGACCAGCTCTGGACAAACGACGGACAATTCAAGATGCCTGAGCCGGGCCAGGAATACCCGCTCGACTTGGCGGTAAGCATTCGCCCTCGTATCGACTTCCTCCAAATAGCTGACGTCGTTGCGCTGTAGCACTACCCCGAGCCCAGCACAGGCTGGATGAACGAGGAAGGTGTCCGCATCGACATGCAGCACCGACTCGTTCCAAAGCGGCCGCTGCGCTCCGCCCTCAAGCAGCCCAAGAACACCGTCAACACCGTCTGATTCATACCCGCACCGACCTTATTTTCCTCCAGTCTTCTCTTATCTTTATTCGTCAGAGGAGCCTAATGTTCCTCACCTCTTGCTACTCACGACATAATGAGCTCACGATATAACACCCGCCCGCGGCGGTTTATGATTTTTATTGACACTTTACGCACTCGGGGACGCGCAAAGGAGGTGCTAATCGCTGGCCTCGCTCCCATTGTAACTTATGCCTGCATGTAGAACTATTAGGATACACCATGATCGCAATGCTATGCTACAGCTCTGTCCACCGATACAGCCGTGTCCGAAACGCTAGTCTGACGACAACTCTATCACATCGCCCCACGGAGGCGTTCTACTTGAGCTCGATGCTTCTTGGGCCTGGCTCTTTCGCGGGCGCTTGGAGACGGTCCGCGCGGGTGGTGCTGCACGCTTGCCCTGCCGTAGTGTGGTGCTCCACTCCATGTCAGCCTCGTCGGAATCTTCGACTTCGGAGTCGGCGACGATGAACTGCTTGATCAGTGGGTCGTCGTTGATGTCGCCGTCGTCCTCTTCATCGTCGTCATCTTCCTCTCCAAGGCTCTCGCTGACCTCGCGCTTCCTCTTCCCCCGCGCATTGCTGCTGCCCGACGCCTTTGCAACTCGCGGTGTGGCGTCAGTCTTCGTGGGCTGGCTGTCTTTCTTCGCGGCCTTGCGCTTGGGCACCTTCTTGGAGAAGGCGCACTCGAACGTAGGCCCCTTGCCCTGCTCGATCTCCGCGCGCGAGAACCGCGTGAACCGCGCAGCCGTGTCGGAGGGCTTGAGATACACGTTCACAGAGTACGTAGTCGGCGCGAACGACATCTCGAAGAAGCCGTCGACGAGCAGGCGCACGCACAGGGCCTCCGTTTGCTGCACGAAGGCGGATCAGCGTCAGCGCTGCGCTAGGGCACGAAGCACCTAACCGTCAGATAGCCGGAGAAGAAGCCTGCGTACCTCTTCCGTAAGCTCGACCTTGCCCCCTGCGGCCTCCTGCACGTCCACATTCTCCCTCTCCTTCGGCGCTCCACCGCGTCCCCTGCCTCTTCCGCGCCCCTTGCCCTTCGCCCCATCGGCCTCGCCGAGGCCCGAGACGCGCAGGCCACGCGCGAGTTTGCACAGTTGCGCCATGGTGACACGCTGGTTCGCGCGCTCCGCGGCCGCCGCGATACGCAGGAGCTGCCACGCGGGTAGGCGCGCGTCCTGGCGGTCAACCGTCTCGGGCGGGCGGGTGCAATTGTCGCAGTGCCCGCACCGCGCGAGCGCGTCTTCTTCAGCGGTGCCCCAGGAGTGGACCGAGAGGTTGGTGGACTCGGAGAAGTAGCTGGCAGGACGGTGAGTGCGCAATCGGAGGAGATGAAAGCGACGGGGACATACCGCGCGAATTGGATTTTGCGGCACTCTTCGAGATCGCAGGCGAATTTGAGCATAGACAGAACTAGGAACGGGTTCAGTCGACGTGATGCTCGTTCCAACAATTTGAGAAAGAACCTTTTGCTTCGCCGTTGTGGTCGCCGCAGGTTAGAGAACCAATGCGCGTGGCGTCTTGAGGACGGTAATACAGAACACAGTCAGCATCTTTCCCGTCGCGTCCTGCCCGCCCTGACTCTTGGTAGAATCCATCTAGCGATTTCTAGTGGCTTTCAGCAATGTCGTCATGTGTAGCCTGCCGCAGGAGACATACTGATAGCTATACAAATATACGCTAATCAGAGGGGCCAACACAGAGCGGCAAGAGGAAACACGAACCGTGTGATGCAGAACGTATCGTACGTCGCCCTTGTCAATGCCCAACCCAAACGCTGGAAATCAACTCAGAGGGTGTAGAGGTCAGCCCGACTAGCCCGACTCACCAATGGTCGCGCAGACAACCTTGACCTGCCCACTCCGCCACTTCTTATGAAGCGACTCCTTGACAGAATCTGCAACGTCCGCGTGGTATACGCCCGTCAGAATCTTGCCGCTACTCTCTTCTGACAGGGCCTCTGCGACGTGCTCAGCATCCTATCGAGAGAATTAGCATATGGACTGGGAGGCCAGAAACCTTCACATGCCTTCTTGCTCAGGCAGTATACGATGCCTGTATCCTTGGGGTGGTGTTCGAGGATGTAATCGCACATGGTGCGTATGCTGCCCTGCGCACTGGAGGGCTTCGGTAGAACGCTGTAGTGAAGATTCTTTCGGTACAACGGCGCCGAAAATATGACCGTGTCTTTCGTTGTGGGGACTGTAGCATGACTTAGCTCTCACGGCAATGAAAAATGTTCGCTGAGATTTACGCTTTCCGGCGCGGGTTGGTTGTGCCATCCGCAAGGTCTTAAGAAGATCCCCCAGAACAACGGGTGGGCATGTCGCCGACAATGCCAGGATAGGAACCGTCGGAAAGAGTTGTCGGAGTGACGAAAGCCGTTGATAGTCGGGTCTGGTTGATGCCTTGAGATCGGGGGAGAAAAGGTACAGTAGAAGAAAAGATACCGAAAGTCATGTCCTTGCTGAGAGACACAATGTGCCTCGTCTATGACAAAACGAGCTGATAAACCGTGAGTACTGGAGACAGTGTCGCACTAGGCAGACGAAGAGATACCTAGTTTGTTTACTCTGTAGAGCTTTTCAAGCGCAGATGTGAGCGTCTTGCTTTTTGCGATCTTTTCAGGCTTTGGGCGGGTCAGATGCGTCAATCTGGACGGCATAGGTGACACATGGACGAACCGTTACATAGCACAACTTGATTTCTGGCGCATGCGATGCGCCCGAAGCCATCTCTCGTAATCGCGCGTAAATATTATTCTGCTCCGTCTGCGAGGTTGCACTGGTCAGCATGACCGCATCCACTGGAACGGTCGTCAGCGTTAGGCATGAGAAGCTCGATATATAAAATGCGATGCGAACCTCCTGCTTCGTGCAGGTGCATAATTTGGTCCCTTATTAAAGCAAGTAGGGGAGAAATCACTAAGGTGCACCCGGACACCATGAGTGCCGGGAGTTGATATCCTAATGACTTGCCGCCGCCTACGAATATTCAGCAAAAGAGATAACACGATGAATTGCAGACGGACCGGTAGGCATAATCCCTACAATATCACGACCGTCCATGCTAGCATTACAGATGCTGGGAGGACAGTCAATGTCTGAATAGTGTCAACGTGACGGCTCAAATAACAAGCTTACCCTTCCTGACAAAGGCGGAAATTGTCGAAGCCAAACACCGTCTTCATCTTGGCCCGGAGCGCTGGGGTCCAGTCAAACTCGTCGGTGTAGTCGATGCTGACCGCAATGTTCTTTCCCTTCGAAGCATCACGACCAGGTACGACTTGTGCACTTCGGATCTGGCGCAACTTCTCCTCTCTCTCTCGCTCGAGAGTGTGAATCAGCGCATCTAGAGCTGCCCGCTGAGCTTTCGCGTCCTCTATCTCTTGGTCAAGCTTGTGAAGATCCTTGTCAGGAGGTGAGGTGCCCTGTCGCGCGTTGCCGTTCTGCTGTCGACTCGGTCCGGGACGACTGCTTGTGCTGGGCCCAGCAGCTCGCTTGGTTTCTTGCAATGACATCTGAAGCGCCATCTGTAGTTCTTTTTGTTCTCGCTGTAAGTGAAAAATGAGCAGAGGTAAACACCATAGCATACGACCAGTCGCTCACCCGATCCACTTCGTCTGCAGCCTCCATGTCCTCTATGATCGACGGAGCCGCCGCTGCTCTTCGAGACATGTCGATGATTTTGGTGCACACAATGCGCGTCCTCTCGATACAGGTTCGTCGCCGTCGCGGGCCAGATGGTGGTTGAGGAAGAAAGAAGGTCCAGATTCGCGGGCCGGGAACGCGTCCCTGAGGCTCGCGAGTCGCATCGCGTCGCGCTGCTAATTGTGTCACGTGCGCCAGGACTATGAGCGCCTGTCTCTTGGTCTCGCTCAGCGACTCAGCACTTTCGACAAACTCTTCTCCTGCACCCAACTGCCACCTCGACGGCGAACGTCCCTGTTTCCCACATCTCTCTGCTTTCTCTCGATGCCTTTTGGCGAAGTTGTCTGCGGCTCACCCGGCAGCGGAAAGTCGACATACTGCCATGGCAAACAACAGCTCTTCACGGCTCTCAACCGACCCATCTCAATTGTAAACCTCGACCCTGCCAATGAAAATATTCCATACCCATGCGCGATCGACATAGCCTCTCTCATAAAGCTGGAGGATGTCATGAACGAGTTTGGTCTGGGTCCGAACGGAGGAATGCTTTACTGCATGGAATACCTCGAGGCAAACTACGACTGGCTTGAGGATCGCCTGAAAGAGCTCGACAAGGAGGACTACGTCCTGTTTGACCTCCCGGGCCAAGTCGAACTCAGCACGAACCATCCCAGTGTGAAAAACATCATTCGCAAACTGACCAAGGGTGGTTTCCGGGTATGTACGGGTGCAGATCCTTATGCTTCGCTGACCGTGGACCCCGGCAGGCTAGCTAGCGACTGTGCATCTATGCGACGCACACTATGTCACGGACGCGGCCAAGTACGTGTCCGTCCTCATGCTCTCCCTTCGCGCCATGCTCCACCTCGAACTGCCCCACGTCAACGTCCTTTCCAAGGTCGACCTGATCACGCAGTACGGCGACCTAGGTACGTCCCTGCGCTTCTACTTCGCGATCGCGATCGGCGCAATGTCCGTGTGCGAACGAGGGACACGACTTACGCTTTGTCCGCAGACTTCAACCTTGACTTCTATACCGAAGTTCAGGACCTATCACACCTTGAGAACCTCCTTAATCAGCAGTCTCCGCGGTTTGCCGCGCTGAACGTGCAGATATGTTCGTTGGTAGAGGACTATGGCCTCGTGGGTTTCGAAACCCTTGCCGTGGAGGTGCGCGCCCTTATCTCCGCGGTGTACTTCTTGTAACTCATACCACGATCAGGATAAGGAGTCTATGCTGAACCTCACGCGCGTCATCGACAAAGCGACGGGGTGCGTTTTCGTGCCGCCTCCCACAACGGAGCAGCCCCCAGATACCGTCGACGCATCACATCTACCCGCTGCCCAGCGCCCCAATACGTACTCGCTCATGTCGTCCGCGGCTGGCCAGATGCGGGGGCCACGCTCGGACGTGAGGGACGTGCAAGAACGCTGGATCGATGCGAAGGACGAGTACGACGTGTGGGAGAAGGCGCAGTGGCGAAAAGAGGGTTTGAAGGTGCAGGAAGAGGCGGCGAGGCAGAAGGCAAAGATCAGGCAACGGACTCCGGGGGCGAACGCGCCGCAGGAAAAGAAGTTGTGAGCCGTGTATCTCTCTTGTATTGTGGTACGTAACCGTTGTATAGTAGGCCCAATTGCATGGTCAATCCGAAGCGGCATGCCGTGCGATAAAGAGTCTCGTTCGCCGTCGATGCATCTGAAAATCGCCGGGTACTTATGTTACTCAACTGCCGACCTGCGCTTACCACAATTCAACAGCATACAGTGATATATCAACTCCACAACTCCAGCCGTCGATAGGTTGCTGCGGTCACGCTCGCCTGGGACCGCCCGCTGACCATAATCTCCTACGTCGGCATATCCTCCGACGCCGGTGTGTATCGATGTATACTCTTGCGTTCTGCGCCGCTTCACAGCCAAGACTGTGGAACCATTTCTGCCTAGCAACAGCTCTACACAAATTCGCCCCAGTACTGCTGCCGCTGCTTGCGGACAAGAACTGTCACGCAGCGCTACTCTCGTCCGTAGCAGGCCAGGGCGAGTCATACACAGGCGGCATCAGGCGGCACCGCTCGGCCTGCGCAAACCATGTGAGACGGTAGGTGGGACGATGGTAGATCCCGTGGTCGCAGCTTCTCCAGGTATGTGAATGGAGTTGCTTCTTCTTGACATCACTGGCCATAGGCACTCGGCGAGAATGCACTGGCGGCTTGGAAGCCGCTGGAAGCCACCGGCGATGCGAGAGCGCAGCACTCGGAGTGCTATAAAAACCGTAGGGAGAGGCGAGGTTGACCCATCACCTCAACGACTCGCTTTCACAGACGGAAACATAGCGCATACTACAATGGTTCAGCCCGGTCAGATCACCTTCTACACTCATGTGGTATGTTTTTCTTCGAGCGAGAACTTATATAATATCTCACAACGGTTTTCGCTGCCCCCATTTAGTACTCTCCTTACTGCCATCGGGTGCACATCGCCCTCGAGGAGGCCAAGGCCGAGTACACGTCCTGCAGCATCAACCTCATGGACAGGCCCCCCTGGTACAACACCAAGGTCAACCCGGCCGGAAAGGTAAGGCGCCCTCCCATCCGTCTCCGTCGCCCTCGGCGATCCTGACAGTGTCTGTACGGCAGATCCCCGCCATCACCTACGGCGGTCCCAAGCATGCCCCGGAGGAGCCCTCCCCGGAGGCCGCGAAGATCAACGAGTCTACCGTCATCCTCGAGTTTCTCGCGGACATCTTTCCCGAGGCGAAGCTGCTCCCTGCCGACCCCGTGCAGCGCGCGCAGGCGCGCCTCATGATCACCGCCTGGGAGGGGAAGGGCTTCGAGGGCTTCAAGGACTTCTTCTTCATGTACGCGCAGGCCACGAGCCCGGAGAAGACACTCCTCGAGGGGCTCGACGCGTTCCAGGCGCGCCTCCTGGCCACGGGGTTCGCCGTCGGGGAGTGGAGCAACGCGGACTCTGCCGTCGCGCCGTTCCTGCTCCGTGCCGAGCTGCTGCTCAAGAACGACCTGGGGACCTACCCGGTCGGCGAAGGCAAGAAGGTCTACGAGGCCTTGCAGGGTCCGCGATTCGCCCGCCTCAGGCAGTACCTCAAGGACGTCAAGGAACACCCGAGCATCAAGGCCACTTGGGACGAGGTGAGCAGATTGCAGCGTGCGCCAAGATTGACGATGCTTATCATACTGTTGAAGGCTCTCCAATTCGGAATTTGGAGCCAGAACCCCATGTTCAAACGTACCTGAACGGCGGCTCCGATGATTTGACGTAACGTCTTGCATTGAATTTGTCGATGTGTGTACTGTAAAGGAAATCCTATATGCTGTGGATGGACTCAATATACTTGCGCTTGTACGCCTCACTTGAAGGAGTGGATGAGTGCTACGCCAGCGTTAGACACAGCGTACCCAGTCGTCGCAGCAGATGTCCTTGAGAGCGGATCGGGACGAATGTGACCGTGACGCGACGGGAGGCTGGGCGGAGCCTGGTGCGAGGCGATGACACGTCGTTGGCCAGATCTACGCGCGGCTATAGACGTTCTGTACACATACTCCCTCTCCCCCACTCGACCCATGAAACTCAAGGAAATTCACCGGACATCGACATTCGCGTGGTCGCCCTCGCCGGAGCTGCCGTTGCTGGCGACCGGCACCGTCGCGGGGGCCCTGGACGAGTCCTTTAGCAACAACGGCCAGCTGGAGATTTGGGCTCCGGACTTCCTCGACCGGAACCAGTTTGACCTTGGCGGCGAGGGCCAGGCGGGACCCAAGGCACATGTAACGACTACTTCAAGGTGCGTGCGGGGCTGTGGGGCGCGGGAGAGCGCGAAGTGTGAACATATGCGTGCAGATTCAACCGCCTGGCATGGGGGTATGTGAACGGAGAACGCCCGCGCGGCGTGATTGTAGCGGGCATGGAGAACGGCGAATTGGACATTTGGGATCCCGCAAAGATTGTCGCCAATGCCGAGTGAGTTTACAGTTCAATGAAACGCGTCGGAAGTGTTCAAACATATGCTGTAGTCCGTCCGAATCACTCATCTTGCGCAACAAGACGCACACGGGTCCTATCCGCGGATTGGACTTCAACCCGATCCAGACGAACCTGTTCTCGTCCGGCGCGGTGAACGGCGAGGTGGGTTCGAATTCCCTCCACCGTAACCGTGTCGTCTGACGCGTCGGCAGATTTACGTTTGGGATTTGAAAGACCCCAGCAAGCCCTACTCTCCCGGGACTCGCAGTACTAAGCTCGACGAGATTACCGCTTTGGCGTGGAATCACCACGTCCAATATGCGCTCGCAGCGTCAAGCAGCACCGGTTACACAGTCGTGTGGGATTTGCGTGGCAAGCGGGAAGTGGCTGCATTGGCATATGGTGGTGGGGCTGGAACCCTCGCCGGTGGGATGCAAGGGTTTGGCGGTCCCGGCTTTGCGGTTGGCGGGCGTCGGGGAATGAGCGATGTTGCATGGCATCCCGACAACGTAAGTCTCTCATTATCACAGGGATCCAAGATTTGCCAACCTTGAATATTAGGCCACTCGTCTGGTCACATCCTCGGAAGATGATACGTCGCCCGTGATCATGGTCTGGGACTTGCGCAATGCTCGGGCGCCGGAGAAGGTGCGTATTCGCTTCACATAGTTTGCTGGCCTGCCCTAACTCGCTGCACAGATCTTGACGGGGCACGAGAAGGGCGTACTTTCCTTGTCATGGTGCAAGCAAGATTCAGACTTGCTTCTGTCCTGCGGCAAAGATAACCGCGCTCTCTGCTGGAACCCTCAAACTTCCGAGATCATTGGGGAGGTGTGTGGCAATGCGTCTCATATGCTCCTCTAATATTAAACGTTCCCATAGCTCCCCTCCGCAGACAACTGGGCATTCCAAGTCGATTGGTGCCCGCGTAACCCCGACCTCTTTGCTGCTGCGTTCTTCGACGGAACAATTGGCATCCACTCCATCCAGTCTACCAACGAGGCTGCCGAGGTTCCTGCTGCTGCCCCTCAGACTGACGCTTCTGACATCTTCGGGGCTCCTGGTTTCTCTCGTGGAAGCCAAGCTACCCTATCGCTTAAGCACCCTCCGAAGTGGCTGCGGCGCCCTACGTCGAACTCCTTCGGTTATGGCGGCAAACTTGTCACAGTGTCGAACCTGCCTTCCGCTCAGGGAAAGAACCAGAGCAGCATCGTTCATGTCCGCAAGGTCGTTACCGAGACAAGCATCGTGGAACGCGCCCAGAAGCTGCAGTCGTCGGTTGAAGCCGACAGCTTGAAGGATCTTGCTCAGGAAAAGACTTCGGATGATGCGTCTGCCACCTGGAAGGCCCTTCTTAGCTTGTTCAAGGCCAACTCGAGAGACGAGCTCATCACTCTTCTCGGCTTCTCCAAGGAGGAAGTTGCGACCCGAGTAGCTGATGCCATCGCAAAGCTCAAGAAGGCGGCGGCAGCGAAGGCGAGTCTGCCTATCGAGCAAGATGTCACTGAGACCGACATCAAGGCCCACGAGCCTGTCGTGTCCTTCGCCGAGCCTGAGCGTGAAGCGACGCCCGAAGACGAAGAGGACACTCTCGACAGCTCCGCCCTGGCTGCGGAAGCCACTCCTTCGGAAGCCAGTGCCGGTGGTTTGTCTGATACCACTAGCACGACGCGTCAGGCAGACGGAGAGTCCACCACCACTGCTCCAAGTCTCTTCGGCGACGACAACCTCATCGGCACTCCGCAGGGCGACGCAGCGGCCGACTTCTTCGGCAGCATCGGTACCGCACGCACCGACGAGGATGATAGCATCCGGGTCCCTCACCACAACTACCCGTTGGACTCCTCGGTGGCCGCGACGATTGGCTCGCGTCCCTCTTCCGTCGCGTCGGAGGTTTTGAAGGACAACACGTTCAAGATCTACCCTAGCGACGAGTCTGAGACGGACCGTTTGGTGACGAAGGCGCTGGTCCTTGGCGACTTCGAGTCCGCTGTTTCCCTGTGCCTCTCATCCGACCGCTTCGCGGATGCCATCCTGCTCGCGGTCAAGGGCGGCCAGGAGCTCCTCGCGCGCACGCAGAAGGCGTACTTCGAGCGCCGCACCGTTCAGCTCCCATACTTGCGTCTCTTCCAGTCTATCGTGACCAACGACCTCGACGACATCGTCCAGAACGCCGATTTGCAGGAGTGGCAGGAGATTTTCGTCGTGCTCTGCACGTTTGCGAACCAGGAGGAGTTCTCGGGTCTCGCGGAGCAACTGGGCCAGCGCCTGGAGTTCCAATCGAACATCGTTAAGTCCTCTGGCGCTTACGACGCCGAGTCGAAGGCTGCCGACCTCCGCCGCAACGCTACGCTGACCTACCTCGCTGCTGGTCGTCTCGAGCGTCTGGTGAACATCTGGATCGAGGAGCTGGCAGAGGAGGAGCGACGTCTCGTCGCGGAGCACGACCATCTTGACGGCTCCCTGTACACCGTCCACGCCCTGGCTTTGCAGAGCTTCATCGAGAAGGTCACCATCTTCCGAAAGGCGATCAACTATGTGGACGATGATCTCAGCATCAAGACGGCAGTGAACGACCCGTCGGCTCGCTCGTACAAGCTTTCTGGGCTCTACGACCGCTACTTCGAGTACGCTGACCTGCTCGCTGCCCAAGGCTTGATCAAGGAAGCAGTGGCGTTCCTCAAGCTGGTACCCGCAGAGTACACTGGATCTGCCGGCTCTCCCTACGACTTCACTGTTGGTAGGGACCGCCTGTTGAAGGCAGCCAGCGAGCCTCCTTTGAGGACTACCTCTCTTCCCACCTCTGGTCCTGCCGTTCCCATGAAGGCTGCTCCTGTTGCCTCGACCAGCACCTACGGCTACGGTCAGTATGGTCAGCCTGTGCAGCAGCCACAGCAGCAGCCAATCAGCCAGTCCACGACTTCGTCGTCTATCTACGAGTCTTACGCGCCTGCTGGCCAGCTCCCGGCCTCGCAGAGCTCGAACCCCTACGCTCCTCCCGCTCCCGCTGTGCAGCAACAGCCACAGCAGCAATACCAGGGTGGTCCCTCCGCATACAACCCCTACACTCGTTCTCCCGCTCAGCAACAGAACCCTCTTCCTCATCAGCCGAGCGTCTTGCCCCCCCCACCACAGCGAGGCGCGAATGCTACACCCTCATTGCCCCCACTCGTGCCGCCTCCCCAAGGACCGCCGAGACGAGACAACGGAGGCTGGAACGATGCCCCCGCTATCGCGCAGAGGAGAACGCCTGCCCTTTCGAACGGCGGCAAGGGTGTCATCACGTCCCCTTTCCCCAACGCACCGTCTCCCTCGTCGCCGTCGCCGTACGGACAGCAGGCCCCGGCTACCCTCCCTCCTCCCCCTCGTCCTGGAAGCGTGCAGCAGCGCCCGCCTCCGCCTCCCCAGGCCCACCACGGACCGCCGCCTCCGGGTGCCGGAGGCCCTGGTCCCTACCCTCCCCAGGCGCGTCCGCCTTCAGGACCTCCGGGACCTCCCCCACAACACTTCGCGCCGCCGCCTCAACGTGGTGCCTCCCAAGGCCCTCCCGGACCTGGTCCGGTAAGGCCTCCTCAAGGTCCCTATGGCGCCCCGCAAGGCGGTCCCATCCCTGGCCAGACCCCTCCTCCCCCTCATGGACACGCGCCATACCCCCCTCCCGGAGGCCCAGGTGGTCCGTCCGGCCCTTACGCTCGCGCGACACCTCCCCCTCAATTTGCGCGCGCGATGTCGCCCCCAGGTCCGCAGGCCGCCGGCCCTTATGCTCCTCCACCCCAGGCCCCGCAGTTTGCGCCGCCACACGCCCAGCAGCAGCAACAGTTCGCACCCCCACAGCCTGGACAGCATATGGCGGGCCCGCCGGGCGGCGCTCCCCCTCCCCAAGGTCCTCCGCGCGGACAGGCCCCTCCTGGTGGAGCCGCCCCAGCCCCGCCTCGTGCGAAGCCTGGCCCGCCGCCGCCTAAGTACCGTGAGTGCTCTATGCATATTCACGATAGATGACTGGACTAAACAACTCCATGTAGCGCCTGGTGACCGGAGCCACATACCCGATGAGCTGCGTCCCGTCTTCCAGGTCATCTCGAACCAGCTAGAGCAACTGAAGCAGGTCACGCCGGTGAGTAAGTTTGACACTTCTACTTCGCAGAGACTAAGAGCCTCTATCTATAGCAACAGCAAAGACGGCTGGTCGACGATCTGGAACGACGAATCAGCCCACTGTTCGATGCCCTGAACTGCGAGACCCTGTCGCAACCCGTCTGCGAACAGCTCGTGATGCTCACACGAGGTACGCAGCCTCTAGTCTATTTGTGTTCCGGTGTTCTAACCTCGGTTGCCCTGTTCTACAGCCATGGAAGCTCACGACCGCGAGGCGGCGATGGCTATTCACATGGACCTGCTCACGCGTGGCTCGCTCACTGACGACATCGGCTTGTGGATGTCTGGGGTCAAGCAGCTCATCGTCAGGCTGTAACAGACGTGTGTCATACGTTCACGACGACTATTTATGCCGTTCATCACGCAACAAAAGAGACGACGATGAGGATATGGATGGACTGGCAGAGGTGTAGCAGCGTCGTCTCGGTTTGGATGCCTGTCCGTAGATAACGATGCGTTCCGTGCAAGTGTTCTTTCGATGTCTATCACGCCCTGGAATGTCCCTTCTTTTCATTGACGAGTGTCCGCTGACCATCGGCTGAACATTACCTTGTATACGATCGAAAACACATGCGCCACCAACGCTCCCGTGAGTGTTCTCCTGTCTGCCAATGTTGCATGTTCTGAAGATCCGTCTTCCATCAGACCGACTTCCCCGCAGCTTCCCCGCACTCTCTAGCACCGGAATGAGCTTGCATACCCCGTTCATCCCGGTGGGGATGTACGTCGCTACATCGGGTGATGCATCAATCTCAGGCCTGGCAGTTCGTCCACGGGCTCAATAAGCGTGATGCATCCATGTGCTTGTCATTGCTTCCTCTGACATTGACCGCCGTCAGCGACTCGGTACCCACCAATACCGACGAGCGTGGGGGTCATTCGCGCCGCCATCTGTGCTAAATGGTAGCGAAGACACCGCAGACGCTGGCTCGCCGCGTGCCGAGTTCTGCCTGTCCCCCTCCAGAACTGCCCTATTCAGCCGACGCAGTCGAACGGTACGGGTCAGCTGAGACTCATCCACGTCGCAATTCGCTGCTAACCCACCCTTGGTCGCAGTCGCGTGTCATGAAACAGATGGACGCGTTGCCGTTTAGCCTGCGTGCCTTGTGCTCGCCCAGAGCACCCCATAATTAGCGGAGCGACGCGTACGGTATAAGTTTGGAGAGTTTGGCTGACTGGTCGTACCGTCGCCCGGCCAGGACATCTGCGTAGACTTGCTAGCAATGTTGCGCTTCCTCTCTATCGCATCTGCGACTTGGGCTTCGTTCTTCGTGCTCGACGTCGCGGCCTTCCCCACGCATCCGGCGCGCGCTGCTGCCGCGGTTATATCGCTCTCGAGCACGGAGTTGGCAAGCTATGCGCCGTTCACCCAGTTTGCGAGAGCTGCGTACTGCTCACCGAGCCTGGTCGAGAACTGGTCCTGTGGTGGTACGTCTGTCGCCTTTGATAATTAAAAGCCCAACTGGATGATTTACCTCGGAGAATACATGCAGACGCGTGCAACGCCATTCCTGGCTTCCAGCCTGCCCTGACCGGCGGCGACAATGCCGCCCTCCAATATTGTGTGTTCTCCTGCTTGGTCGGTTGGTGTATGCCCTGATTTCCGTTCAGATTTCGTCGGGTACTGGCCTAGTCAGAAGGCGGTCGTCGTCGCCCACGAAGGAACAGACCCTACTCAGTTGTAAGTGGCAGTCCGATGGGTATCGTAACCCCTTCTGACTGTACGTCGCGTAAAATAGCTTGGCCGACCTGACCGACATCAACATCGTCCAGACAGCCTTGGACAGCACGCTCTTCCCAGGCGTACCATCCAACGTGCTGGTGCACTCAGGCTTCGCGCAGGAGCATGCGAAGACGGCCGCAAGTATTCTGGCGACGACCAAAAGTCTGCTCGCGGCGAATGGTGCGTCTACGGTCATCACGGTAAGCGCAATGACTACACCGAGAGGTCCATGGCACTAACATATGTGCCACACAAGGTTGGACACTCACTAGGAGGCGCCGTTGCCGAACTCGATGCCCTGCTATTCACCTTGAACCTCCCGTCGACTGTCCACGTCAAGTCACAGACCTACGGAACACCACGCGTCGGAAATCCCGCCTACGCAACATTCTTTGACTCCAAGGTACGTCTCCATCCGCCCAACACTACTGTAGTACATCTTTAACGCCTGAGTACGTAGGTCTCTGACTTCAAGCGTATCAACCACGCAAGCGACCCCGTCCCAATCGTCCCCGGGCGCGGGCTCGGCTTCCAGCACCCCCACGGGGAAGTCCACATCCAGGCGGACAACTCCGCGGTGTCGTGCCCAGGCGACGACGACGCGACGGACGCGCAGTGCACGATCGCGACTGTGCCGAATATCTTCGTAGGCAACATCCTCGACCACCTTGGCCCGTACGAGGGCATTTTCGTCGGCACCTTGGCTTGCACATGAAAGTATACCATAGTTTGTACATGTACGCGTAAAAGGGCGTACTATATTGCGAGGCCCGCCTTTCTCGCGGGCGCGTCGTTGTTCTTATACACATTTCTCGAACGATTCGCCAACTCCGTGGTGCGGGAGATTTGAGCATACAGCGAAACTTAGGTTGATGGACCGCGGCCATTTCGTGTTCCTTGTGAGTACAGCTCTGACAACCGCACACATGCGATAGGTTGAACCGCGAGCCTGCAGGCCTCTCTCAGTTTTGCGGGGTCCGAATCTGTCAGACGACTCGAATTGCCCACATTAGAAACTACACTAGTCTCGGTATGACCCCATTTTGCAAGCTCCACGAGCGAAGTAACATCGCGACAGCACATCGGCATATCTCAGGACCTGAGTAAGCTGAAATTAACATACGTCTCACCACATGCGACTCACGAGACAAAGAAGCCCACGCGCCCAGTAGATGAGTGTACATATGTTCACGAGTGTGGGTAAGGAGTGGGATGTCTTCCACGCTCTTAAAGACGTTGCGGAATAACTTAAAACTATACAAGGTATTACACAACAATGGTACACACAACAAGCCTATCTGGCTCGCTCACACCAGTCCATACGAGGAGTAGCAGGGCCATAAAAGCGCCACGCCTCACCCGACCACGCCAGTGCACCGCACAACCCCGGTCAAGCCGCGTTGCTGAACGTCATGCTCGACAGGGGGTCCATGGGCGAGTCCAACTTGCGGTCCGACTTGCCCTGCACGTACACCTCGAGCGGCAGCCCGTCCGAGGCCGTGAGCGTCGTCGCGGTGCCGCCCATGCTGCTCTGCCCGCGTGTGCCCTTCGCGACGGCCCAGGTGATCGTCTGTGTCGGCTTCTGCGAGTAGTACGAGTCGTCGTGGCGCTGGTGGCCGACGCGGAGGATGACGATCGAGAAGATGATGCCGGTGAGCGGGACGGCCTACAGGGATCAGCGGTCCTAGTCAGCGAATGCGGCCTCTACAGCGGGAGAAGAAGCGGGGGGCACGCACCATCTCGGACATGATCTCGAGGCCTTGCGAGCCGAAGTTGAGCGTCATCACGTAGGCGAAGAGGTAGGCAGCGTTGAGCATGCCGCTCTCGAGCACGATGCGCACGATCGGGCTCAGCCTGGACTGGCTGGGCTCGGCCATGTTCTTCATCGAGCGGTCGACGGACCAGATGCGGTACGCGAGCGTGACTGGGGGTGTTCTCAGTGCCCGCGGCGCGGAGTATGTTGAATAGGAAGAACGTACTGGTGGCGACCGCGTTGGCAACGAGACTCAGGGCGAAGAAGGCCTTGAGCCATTTTGCCTCGGTGAGGATGGTTTGGTTGGGCAGGTTGCTGTATGCCCACATTGTGTATGAACCGGCGGCTGCGACGTACGGTCAGCTCGAGGGCGCTATGATGCGGATTATTGACACCGACCTGCGCTCGTGAATGAGAGGGCAATAGGGAAGAGTACGACCCAGATGTTCTTTCCCCAGACAACCCAGCACCGGTAGTTCTGTAGCAGGCCCGAATGAGCGATACTGCCTCAGTCTTAGGGCTTATCTGCACATACCACAAACGAGTCGCCAATCAACAGCACCGCGACGAGCAGGCTGTGCTTAGTGGTGAAGAGCGGCTGGGTGACGTCCTGGAGGTAGCCAATGCGCGCGGCGCGTGTGTCATGTTGGATGAAGGCGACGAAGACGTTCGCGGTGTCCACCGAGAAGCGCGCGAACGCGAGGACGATGAGCAGCACGCCCGCCAGGACCATGGGCCAGCTCAGCTGGGACTTGTACCGCGTGCGCCGCTGGACAAGATCGTACCCGCACACACAAAACAAGCAGACAAATATACCTGCAGAACAGCGGTGCATGATTAGGTTGCGGATCGACGAGGAAGCACCAGGGGGCACTGACCGAACAAACCGCCCTCGGCGGCGAGGCCCGCGAGCTCGGCAGCGTCGATCTTCAATCCGGGCGTCGCCATTGAGGATGTATCGTAAAGAGGGCGGCGAAGGCGGGACTGTGCGGGGCTCGGTCGCGATCCGAGGCACTTGAAGAGTGGGTGTCGACTGCTAGGCGGCCGCGGTGCCTATATAGAGCAGGACTGGGCAGAGACAGGGCGCGATGACAGCATGATGTACAGCCAATCGCCTGCTGTCGCAACATGGGCAGGGCGCGCGCGGTGCAGGCCTTCGCCAGGAACGCGGAGGGGAGGGCGCGTCAATGTGTGGGAGGAATGGGCATCTCGTGGATTGCCCATCAGCGCAGCTGCATCGGCCGCGGGGGTCAAATGAGACGCGCGCGCGGTGCTGTGTGAACGGCTCCCGCTCATAGCAGCCGGATATGGTACGTATAGCAGTGTATAGCCTCCCGATCGGAAGGGCTCGAGTAGTCCGTTGGGCATCTCCGGTGGTCAAGGGCAAGTCAAGGGTGGTCATCCCTTATCCTTCGGGATAGCCGAGAGTACTCCTGTGATGAACACATACCAAGGAGATGATTGACGCGATATCCCACCATGATCTCACACACCATCCTAAAGAAGACGGAGATGACTCTCAGTGTCAGTGATGGTTTTCGGAGGAGATGTGCGCCCGACCTCCTACCAGACTCCAGCTACTAAGACCGGATACATTGCACACACGGCCGGCATCGCGCACACTGTCCCTGGGCACTCTCCGCAAGGCTTCTCGATGCAACTGATATCTCATGTCTGTCAAAATAGTCGTACATACAATCAGGAAGTCGGACACCCTTCTAGTCCACCTATCACCGACGGGCACAACGGCCGTCTACTCCAGGAGCGGCTCAATCACGAACCCCTTGCTCCAGACCTTCTTCGGGTCGTACTTGGCCTTGATCTTGCGCAGGCGGGGGAGGTTAGCCCCGAACACGTCTTCCGCCTTCTCCGTGCCGTTGCTGAGGTTCACGAACCAGCCAAGGTCGCGCCCCGACAGCTCCGTATTCTTCTCACGCACGAGCTGCACGACGTCCGCGGTGAACGCGCGCGCGGCGTCGACGGACGCGTCCGTCGTCGACCTGACAAACAAATAAAAAGCAGATTGAGTTCACGTCGATCTCCAGACAACCCCGCGCCCGATATCCGCATTCTGACAGCGGGCGCGTGTGTCAAACATCGAGCCAAGCGAGGATCTGCCCACCTGCCCTGCACGGCCATCCAGTAGTGCGGCTCCCGCACTTTCAGCGCCGTCTCGTCCGCGCCGACCTCCATCAGCTTCGCGGGGCTCGTCAGGTCCCAGAGTACGGCGGACCCGCGCACCTCCTCGCTCGTCTCCGTGAATGCGACCCACTTGTCCCACACGGCCTGCAGGAGCTCGGGGTAGAAGTCGGAGAAGAAGGTGCCGCGGATGGCGAGGCGCTTGGGCGCAGACGCGAGCGACGCGTCGGCGGCGTGCGAGACGGTCAGGAAGTCGGGCACGGTCGCGATCTTCTCGAACGCGGGCTTGACGGGGCCCTCGCGGAAGGGCGCAAGCACCGTCTTGGAGCGCGCGCCGTCTGTGTCATGCAGGACGCTGGGCAGGAAGACAATCGAGGGCTGCGTAACGACGAGTACGTCAGGAGAGCTCCGGCGGGATGATGCTGCGTGTGAAACATATGAGATAAAACATACCTTGAAGTGCGGCGCCGGGCGCGAAAAGTTCAGCGTGAAACGTTCAGCCGGCGTGTGGGTGGCTTTCCACTCCTGCGCGCGGGCGAAGATGCGATCAGAGCGTAATCTTTAGCGTAAAAGGTAGGCTGTATCAAACCACCTTGATGATCTGCAGGATGCTGGCGAGCTCAGTCCCGGGAAAGGCGATCACGCCAGACCCGAATGGGCCGGCGTACGGGTGAGTCTTGAAGACAAACTCGACGACGATTCCAAATTGCCCTCCACCGCCTAGCATAATGTCATCAGCGCGGGCCCCTCAGTCAGCATTGGGAATGTACTGACCGCGGATAGCCCAGAACAAGTCAGGCTCTTCGTCCTTGCTCGTCTTCACGATCCTGCCATCGGCGAGAACGACGGTGGCGCTGAGTATGTTGTCGATCGCAAGCCCGTATTCTCCACTCAGTGGGCCGTAGCCACCCCCCAGGGTATAACCGCCCACACCGACAAACCAGAGGGGCGAGCCGACAACGTCAACCTGCGCCTTCGAGGTCACTTCGTACACGTCGCCCCAGAGCGCACCGCCCTGGACGGAGACGGACTGCTTGTCCTCGGCGAGCGTGACCTTGTTCAACTTGCCGAGGTCGATGACGACACCGCCATCGGAGCTCGCCCAGGTAGACGAGTGTGCGCCACCGCCCTTGACGGCGATCTCGAGCGGAGGGGACTGCCCAGTCGCATACGCGATCACGGACGGGATGTCCTCGTACACGGCGGGCTGGACGACGAGCTTCGCGGGGAGGACTGAGAGGTCGGAGTTGCGGCGGAGCGCAGCCGTGTAGGCGTCGCCGGACTCTGGGGTGAGGACGGTGCCTTTGATCTTGGACTGGAGGTCTGCCATTGTCGGGGCTGCTGCTCGTGCGGACTTGCGGGAGCGGCGGGAGGGTGAGGGTGATTTGGAGAACAAGGAGCGCAGGCGGCGCATGATAGCGTGCGCGGGAGTGGGCGCGGGTGGGGGCTCGGTCAGCTGGGCTAGACACGGCGGCTTGGGCGAGTCCGTTGACTGAGCACGTCTTGGGAACCTAGAGCGGTGCGAGATCTACCGGGGTTCTGATATCATCTGCGCACCGAATGGCATGAGGCCTCCAGCCCCGCATGCCGGGGGATGATGTATGCCTCATCGCGCTGAGAAGCTTCGAGGGACGCAAGGAATGCAGGTGGCGGTCTGCTTTGATGGAGAAGCAGACGGTCTTCGTGACTTTCCCAGCCATATGAAAGGAAGGTGAGCAATATACCAACATTGCATGAAAGGTACAATCTACTCACCAAAGGCAACAGTCACTCAAGGATCTCCACGAGATGCAAGGTATAGCTGTAAAAGGTCGCCAATCGTGCGCCTTCGATGTGCTCCTCGCAGAGACTTCCCACTTACGAGGAATCCTGTCGCATCGTGGTAGTACACATCAAGTTATGGGTTTTCATTTCGCACTCTCAGAGGGTCTGGGGTAAGATCATGAAGATCGTCGCTGCAGAGAGAACGTTGCTGAGCGCAGGGCGCTTACCGCGGAGCATGAGCTGAGTATCGCGTAAGCGCCCATAACATATGTACATCTTCCTGCCACCATGTACAGCCCTCCTCGGCCGGGCCTCCACAATCTTGAACTACCTACCTCGTATCTGCTCACTCATAATGGCATTCGACCTGTAGGTCTTACTGAAGATTAACCGAGCTCTGCATTCTCCGATGAGATGTTGGCGTGGTATACGGCGGCATGCCGCGAACTAGGGATCTTATTCTAGAGCTTGACCTCAGCGGGGTGGACGACGCCAACGATTGCGACCTTCACCTTCTGATTCTTCTTCCTCCGTCGCCCTATAATCAGCTGCGCAACAACTTCATTGGCTATGTACTAAGTTCTTGCTGAGTCATATCTCTCATCCTGCTGAATACGACCACATAAATTGTGACATAGTGCTGTGGGACGTCCTCAACATACACCTTCTGATTTGCACATGCATCAATCACGATTGACAGGAACGCTGCGTCCTGGGAGCTCACCTTGGTTGGGCGCGGACAGTGCATCAGATGAAGCACGATTCTGTGGTTGCGCATCTTCTGTGTATAGGCCGCCCGCAGGCCGGGGGCTTCTGCTGCTGACGGATCCATCCTTGGTTTTCTCAAGTCAAGTGTGCACGGGCTGCCAACTCTGTTCCCCCAAAGATGCCTTCGATCTGTCAAACGCAACGCATAGTCAGCGCACAAGGGTATATATGAAGTGTACGCCTCGTGGACATGTCCACAACACCCGGAAACCGCTCCAGTTTGTGACATAGCCAGACACGTCACCCACAGTATGGCCGCCCAACTATCGATCAGTTCTACTACCCGTCTGTCATCCGGTAAGCGACGCCTACTCAGCGGCCCTCTGACATGCACATTATTGACCTATGCGCGAATTCGCAGGATATGACCTGCCGCTCCTCGGACTCGGCGTTTACCAGAACGATGACGCCAAGCCGGCCTGTTTGGCTGCGCTGAAGCATGGCTACCGGTATGCAGCTTTCTGAACGGACGCAAATGTATAGTTACCTAACGAACACGCAGCCACATCGACTCTGCTCGGTACTACGGAAATGAGGCGCAGGTCGGCGAGGCCGTTCGTGAGAGCGGGATCCCGCGCGAGCAGGTCTTCATCAGTAAGCTCCTTGCGTGGTATCCACCCCACTCGATACTTGTGTCTGATGAAATGTCCAGCGACGAAGCTCACCAACGAAGATCACGGTTACGATTCCGCTCTCGCGGCAGTAGACCAGTCCCTCAAGAGATTCGGCTTTGGTGGGTCTTATCGTTACTTGCAGGAGGTGATTTGCTCACTGATTACACTCGATGCTACAGAGTACATCGACTTCATTCTCATTCACAGCGCCATGTCGGACAAGGAACGCCGCCTTGCGACGTGGCGTGCCCTCATCGAAGCCAAGAAGCAGGGAAAAGTGAAGGCTATCGGTGTCTCTAACTAGTACGTCTTCATTCGTACTATTCACGCACCTGTGTTGAAATACTCTCTTAGCGGTGTGAAGCACCTTGAGGAAATCCGCGAGGCCGGGTTGGAGACCCCTGCGATCAACCAAATCGAAGTGAGCTCCCAGCTCAGGCGGCCGCCGTACCCTGCAGGGCTCCGGCACTAACCGCTACCTCGCGCAGCTCCAGCCCCTGTGCCAGCAGAAGGAGATCGTCGACTATAGCAAGAAGCACAACATCTTCATCGAGGCGTACACACCTCTCATGCGCGGACAGTGGGATGTCCCTGCTATCACCGAGGCAGCCAAGAAGGTTCGTTTCGCAACTCATTGACTTATCATTCAATCTACGAATTGACATGGAATCAGTACAACAAGACGCCTGCCCAAATTCTGGTTCGCTGGTCGCTTCAGCGCGGGTGCGTGTATTGATACTCGTCAACCCCCGTTCACGTTGGCGCTAATGTCTCTCCCCAGCTTTGCCCCGCTCCCCAAGTCTGCCAACCCGGAACGCGTTGTGCAGAATGCGGACGTGTTCGACTTTGAAATCGACGCGGACGATATGGCGAGCATCAACGCGCTCGACCGCGGGAAAGCGGGGCAGATCACCTGGAACCCCGTTGATGTCGACTAGGCTCGGCGGCCTGGCGATGACCTGCACGCCCCTGAAACATGCTAGCACGGACTGAAATGCCTGCATCATCTTGTACAACAGTTGTTGTGATTATACACTTACTCCGGTAACGGCGAGCGGCAGTATTTGAGATACTGCCGCCTCTGTACCGTGCTTTCCCACAGCCCTTGATCCCACTCCTTCCGCAGTCTCAGCGCTGCTCTGCCCCGTAACATCCCCTCCCTTCCAGATGAACTTCTGATGATGTGCGTAGACGCAACGCACTAAACGCGGACCGGCGCGTGTCCTGGAAGGTGGGAGGCATTGTCTGCGTGCGCCCGGTCGAGCGCGCAGCGCTGGTCAAGACCGCGGACGTGAGACGCATATACATGATGGGGCCGGAAAACGGTAAGGACGCCAGCCTGCCTGATCCCGTCTGAACTGCTAGACGCGAAGACGAGATGGTGAGCGCGAAACTGTCTGCATGGACGACGCCGTCCGCTTGGGCCCTCCAGCGGGAGCCGTCATCGTTCGCGCCCAGCGGACGATGGTCGAACAAGGATATGGACCCAGTACCGCCACATAAGGTACATTTTGTCTGATTCAGTCTTCTCAGGCTGCGCTGACGGCCGGATCGATGTAGAGAACTTGGTCGACATTCAACTATGTTGCATACTGGGTGTCAGACGCCTGGAACGCCGCTGTATGGCAGCTCGCATCCAGCATGCTCGCCATAGGGCTCTCATGGTCAGTCACTGAGATAGATGGAGTGTTGAGTGCTACTTGTAACCAAACAACTTTAGGCGACAAGCACTCCCTGCTATCGCAGTCGGGCATGTCATAATCTCCATCGTCATGGTGCTTAACGGGACCATCGGCGCGCGGCTGCACGTCAGCTTCCCGGTACTCAACCGGTCGTCCTTTGGGTTCTGGTTCAGCTACTTCACGGTGATCAGCCGGATGGTGCTCTCGATGTTCTGGTTGGGTATCCAAGCATACACTGGATCTCAGTGTGTCTTCCAGGTGCGTTCACTGTAAGGCACCCAACATGCATCCTACTATATTACTAAACGGAGGCCAGATGCTGAAAGCGATATGGCCATCAATAGCGAGGATGCCGAATCATCTGTCGCCTGACGCACATATCACCACATCTGGTATGCCTACAAGCTACTCGAATGGTTTGTGCAATATTCACGCATTTGCAGGAATCATGTGTTACTTCCTGTATTGGCTGATCCTCGTGAGTAGCTCCGCCGAGAGCGACTGAAGCGGAGCTCGCACTCAACTACTATGATGTGCTGGTAGATTCCCCTTATGTTCGTCTCGCCGCAGAAGATCCGCTGGTTCTTCCTCCTCAAGGCGGTAGTTGTTCCGCCAGCGTGGATCGCCATCCTCATATGGTCGTTCGTCAAGGTACCAGCCAGTCAAGGGCTGTTCGGGCAACATACGCATCTTTCCGGAAGTACCCTGTCTTACGCGTGGCTGAGTGCTCTGAACAGCGCGCTGGGGATATACTCAACCCTCGCGGTCAACATTCCCGATTTCACTGTGAGCATACAGTTTCGTATTTGGACATACGGATACTAATTACTTTTGACAGCGGTACGCGAAGAACGAGCGAGCGTGAGTTCTCTCCATGACCACATCCCGCATAGGCCGCTGAGAAGGCCGAATTCCCCAGACAATACATTCAGCTTCTAGTGATCCCTGTCGCTTTCACTCTGGTCGGCTTCATCGGCATTGCTGTAACATCCGCGGGGATAGTGCTATACGGCTCTGTCCTGTGGAACCCGCTCACTCTGATCAACCACTGGGACAACCGCCCTGCCGCCTTCTTCGCCGCATTCACATTCGCGCTCGCGACCCTCGGCACAAATATTTCTGCCAACACGCTCTCCGCCGCGAACGATATGACAGTCCTCTTCCCGAAATACATCAACATCCGGCGCGGGCAGGTCATCACCGCGATAGTCGGGCCCTGGGCCTTCGTGCCATGGGAGATTGTCACGACAGCTCAAGGGTTCCTGTCATTCATGAACGGGTACACGGTCTTTCTTGGGCCCTTCGCGGGCATCATGGTCGCCGACGTGAGTACACCTGCCGTCACAGTGTACGTCGGGCGCACCTGCTGACTGCGGCTTCTTGATAGTACTGGATCGTGCACCGCGGCCGCATTGATGTGCCATCGATGTATCGCCCGCACGGCCGATACCGCTACACGTATGGCTTCGTGAGTTTTCTGTGCTTCTCGTGGGATTATGTGAGGGAAGACTGATTTCGAAGGCGCTGCTGTCCAATAGAATTGGAGAGCTGTGGCAACGTTGTTGGTCGCGGTGCCTCCAAACATGCCCGGGCTAATCGCAGCAGTGAATACATCCGTGCACGTCGGCGAGGCCGTGAAGATCTTCGATTTTGCTTGGCTCTTTGGCGTGAGTGAACCATATACCCTGGTCTGAGGTACGACTTATTGCATCGATACTGATGGCGCCCTGCTTTCATTGCAGTTCTTCGTCTCGGTCACAGTGTACTCTTTCTTGTCGTTGATGTTCCCTGCAAAGGAAACATTCCTGGAGGAAGCCATCACAGGTAATGAGCCGACAGAAGACTCGGAGGCCGACAGCGCATCACAGACGAGAAAGCAGTCTGTCGAAGACGAGGTGAAAAGTGTGGTGTAACATGTGCTTGTAAGTCGTAGTTGCTGTACAAATTGTTTATACATTGTCGTTTCGCGCGAAACCATTCAGTAGATGTACGGAATAAGGCGATACGGGGTCCGCTTCGCCCACTCGTCCCACTGCGCCCCGAACTCCTTGCTCAGCACCGCGTCCTCCTTCGCCACCCTGCTCACAAGCGAAACCGACACGAATGTCAAGTACCCCATCACCGCGACCCCGAAGATCTTGTCCGTCATCCGCGTCCACAGCCCGGCCTCGACGAAGTACGACCCCTTGCTCAGCAGCAGCACGAAGTTCCCGGCGACCATGAGCACCCAGCCAGTGTAGCTCGGGTGCCGCACGAATGAATAGGGCCCGCTCGTCACCAGCTTGTGGTCGTCCTGCACGGCCATCTGCCAGGTGAAAAGCTTCCCGAGCGTCCGGTGGCACCAGATGCGGATAAAGCCTCCCGTGATGCCGAGCACGCAGGCGGCCGTACCCAGGGGCGTGATGCACAGACCGTCCGCGTGTGCTGCGCCATAGGGAAAGAGGGCCGAGAGTATGCGATCAGAGACGGGCGAAGGATGGGCCCGCGCCAGGAGCGCGCCCGCCTCAAAGACGGCGACACTACACAAGGCATACTACGCGAACTCGGGTTAGCACAAGGTCCAAGTACTGAACGCTGAAAGAGGGAGCGCACCTTCGCGATTGCGGTAACCGCGAGCTGGACGGCCGTTGTTCTGGTCATGTAGTCGGGGATCGCGAACCGCTTCTGCTCGTCCGTCTGCGGGGGCGAGCGTGGGGGCGTCATGCCCTGATAGGTGCACACCGCATGACCGAGAAGCAGCGGGATCTTCAGGAGGGGCGTAGCGATAGTGGGCACGAGCAGGAATGACATGTTGCTCACCCGTCGTTGATTGTTGTCGGCGTGCTATATGACCAGCGTCATCGTTCGGGTGTTGTAGCCTAAGCTCCCGGCGCATCATCAGCGCAGCGCGTATGATGGACTGTCCGCCAACGGAATTCGATAGACGACATCGGAAGCGATTGCTGTGAGGCAGGCACATACTTACGCATCTTGTGCAAATGCCGCCGTCCACGAGCGTCCACGGCGGGTGATGATGGCTTGATCCTGACCAAACGCAGGCAATGCTTCCCGAGCTTCTCTTTGCAGGGTCGATAGCACCACACTGAGCAGAGACCTCGTTTCGGCCTCCCGAACGCCCGCTCGCTCAAGATGTTCGCAGCAGGCAGCGCGCAAGCGTCTTTGCGATTGCCGTAAGCTGATCGGCTGGCGGGCTAATTCACGTTTGTGTAGTTTAGACATTAGTATTGAATACGCACTACGATGACATCAATTGCGAGAACACAGGTCCACAAATATATACAAGTGACTCTTTGCACGTACGCACAGCTGAGGTCTCACATGTCGACGACATGATCTGTCCGGCTACATCACTAGCGCGACAGGGGGATGCCATGGGCTTGCTTGATCAAGTCCGCCGCACGCTCCGCGATAGCGTAGACGGGGGCCTGCAGATGCGCACCAAAGATGTGTGGCTGAAAGCGGTGTTCATCAGTAAAGTCTCGCGGTCCCGCAGATATGTAGCCGAGAATACTTACGAATACAGATGCGTCGACGATGCGGAGCCCAGACACGTTCTTGACGCGCAAGTCGGGGTTGACCACGCCCGCCGCGTCATGCGTGGCCGACATTGTCGCGGTCCCCATCGGGTGTCGGAAGGTTGCGATCATGTTCCGGATGTACGCGCGGATTTCGTCGTCCGCAGTCGTCTGGACGGCATCCTTGAAGGGCGCGATGATGAAATCCTTCCACGCCGGCGCGCCCACGAAACGGTGGGCGGCCTTCACTGCCTCCGTCAGGATGGCCATGTCTGACTCCGTCTGCATGAACGCGGGGTCGATGAGAGGCGCGTCAAACGCCGACGCCGACGCTAGCCTGATCGAGCCGCCTACAGCAGTTGTCAGTGGATATGCGGATGCGATGCAGCGCGGTCACATACGGGAGGTGGGCGATACGAGCGCAACACACATGCTCATGAAGTTTCCGGTGTCGGGCACGGGCTGCGTGAACGACAGGAAAGAGTTCTGTCGGGGCATTACCGCGTGTGAGCATCGACGACTGCGAGGGCACTGCGAAGGAGACTGCTCACCCCGAAAGTGAGCTCAAAGTGGGGCGACAATGGTCCCGCCGTCGGGTCGCCGAACTGCTTGAGGACCGAGGAGTTTGAGGGGAGGCGGAACCAGCCAATCTGATTTCCGCCGGGGTTGTTTGCGACTGGACCTTGTTTCTGCGAGTCGTACAACGCGAGGAGCTGGTTCATGAGCGTAGGGTCTCTGTTGATCGTGTCGAGCGTGTCGTTGCTGTTGACCTGCCACTGCAGCGGGACCCAGGGGTGGTCTTGCATGTTCTTGCCAACGTCGGGGAGCTCTACGATGGTGGCGATCTTCTGAGCAGACAACTCTGCACGGTCACCGATCCCGGAGAGCATGAGAATTTGCGGGGTGCCGATGGAGCCTAGCCGACGGAATGAGCGACACTATGCAAGGAAGTTGGTGATATACGCACCTGCAGATAGTATCACCTCCTTTGCTGCTGTGAGCTGCACACGCGGACCTGGAGTGTGATATGTCAGTACGAAAACGTTTGGAACCCAATGGACAACCGTACCCGTCGCAGTTTGAGCTAGCTCGACACCCAGAAACGTTGGCGTTGCTGAGGAGCTTTTGGACCGGATGAGCCGCGTGACCCGAGTACCAATGAGTACGTCGAGGTTTGCCCGCTTGAGTGTATCCTCAGTCAAGAAGGCCGTAGCTGCGCTGCTGCGGACGCCGTGTCCGATCGTCGACTGTAGCCAACCTTCATTATAGAGTTAGCCGGATATCCAAGTCGTCCAGTATGGCAGATGCTACTACATACCAACACCTAGAGGGTTACCGGAGTTCATGTCGAGATTGAAGGGGAACTCGGAGAGCTGCGACGTGGTCTGGATAACCCGCGAATCGAGGACACTCGCGTTCCCTGGTAGACTCGTGAGGACGGGCCCCGACTTCCCGTGTACTCGCGCATCGACTTGTCCCACCGTGTTGTGTCCGTCCACTGGTGGTGATAGCGTTTCAGTCTGTGGGGACTGTCAGTACCGTGCTTTGTCGCTCATGTCAGGCGTTTAGCTTTACTTTGAGGATGTATGGAAGTATCTGCTTCCATGACCAGCCATTGTCACCGGACACACGCGCCAGTTTGTCGAATTCATCCGAAGACCCTCGGGTGTAGAACATAAAATCTATCCAGGAGAGTTCAGCGCGCGTCTTAGTATATGACACTTCACGTACTGGTTGATGTGCTGCCGCCGAGAACATGTCCGCGCGGGTACGGGATGGTGCGGTTCTGCAGCGCGCCCTGGGCGACGGTCGTGTAGTTCCAGTCGAAGGACGCGTCTATCTGCGACACAAAGTACGGGATCTGGATCTCATCGACATTCGGCCCTGCGGCGTTGCTGCGAGTACCATCATACGGGATCAGAGCTGTGATGGACTTCGTGTGAACGATTCACACTTACTTGACGCCCGCCTCGATAAGGAGAACTTTCACCCCGGCGTGTTCTGTCAGGCGGTTTGCGAGCACGGACCCCGCGGTTCCCCCTGCAGAGGAGACCTCAGCGCGAAGGCTTAGAGAACCGGGATGTCGGGCTTACCTCCGACGACAATGAAGTCGTATGCCTTGTGTGCGGCTTGGGTGTGGTCGGTAAGCAGCGAAGCTGTGGCATATCCAAGAAGAGACATGAGGCCCAGGGGCAAGACAGGACGGGAGAGCATGGTGGCGGTCTGTTGCACGAACCGACGATGTGGTGAGCAAGAGAGGTGGCCCGCAGATCAAACAGGACTCGCCTAAATACCCGACTGGCGTATGGCAGGATCAAAACTAACAGAGGCGGTGACGGTGCCTGCAGTGATACACTCCCAGCGGTGCAAGGCTGGGGTCCGCAAGGCGAGCATCAGGAAGCGTACGCACACGGCACGAACAGAGCCTGAGTCCCATCTTCTTGGCGCATCCGGGCGCATCCGTGCTTTTCGGCGACAGACATCGCACGTCGTCCCTTGCGCGGAGCGGCATCGTCGTCCGTGCATGACTCCTGTGACCAATGGCGAGGCGGCGGATCTTACCGCCCGCGCAGACCCGGTCGTTTGATATGAATTCTTGACGGAGAAGCTGTGCGCGCGCACGGCTAAATGCAGGGGTATGTGAGCGGATTGCCAGGAGGAGGCGATCTCCTGATCCTGCTGAAGACTGCCGACCCTGCATGCGCAGGATCCTAGGATTCCGCAGCGTTGCGCGGGATGCTGCCATATATGCGAATGCCTGGCATATGTGCTAAGTTCATCAAATGGAAGTGGAGAGGATGTCAAGGGCACCTCGATAGATGATTGGCCATGCGAACCGGTCCTGCCAGGGAGTGAGAAAACCGGTTGAGTACCATACGTAGCTTGTCTTCGATATCGATGGCTTGTCCATTGTGACAATGCGCCGGGGCCAATCAAATTCAGAGGCACCGACGAACGATGGGTGCCAGCAACGGTACATGGGCGGGAAGAGACCCACACCTGTAAGATCACAGAAGAACAGTCAGTCGCGGACACATGCGCGGCCTTCGCCGGCCTTCTGGAGGACATGCAGATGCAGGAGGGACGACGGGCGTGCGATGTTACCGACGATATTGGGGGCATTGCGCTCAAGTGCTCGCGCTCCTGACCATCGGAGAAAGATGGCCCGGTGAGTACGATGGACGAGCCGTCCTGCCAGTGGTTCTCGTCCTATCGCGAGTCAGACCACCACCCAAATGTTCATCGCACTCAGATGTCGCCTGCCAAGTATGTCAAAGGAATATGAACGTGCACATGATTGATGATTGCAGATAGCATGTTTCGTAGAGATAGAAGATGTCCAGAAAGATTTATTGCAATGCGAGAGACGATGTACTGGGGCCGGTGGCACTGAGGCCTGAGGTGGGAGGTGGCGGGAGGAGAGAAGAGACACGGGCTTTTCGAAGACCGGCGCTTATGGTACTAGTCCTGTTCCCCTTTCTTCCCCATTGCAAAATCCATATTCAAACCTCGAGCTCGCTGCAAGAAATTGCCTTCGTTCGAACATCTCCCTGAAAGGCCTGACGCTTATACAGGGCTGCGTCTAGAGGTACCCTTGTCACAATATTAATGAGACCCTACTAATGCGGCATGCTCGTCGCAGTCGGATCCTTCGCACGGACTATCTGGATACGCTGTTCGAACTTCGCCTTCGTCGCAGCCTGCGTATTTCGGTTTCAGTAAAGCACCCATACAGATTTTGCCACGACTACTCACCGGGTCCCACGAGCTGGCCACGCCAGGGCGTGCCAGGTTGTCGTCGATATAGCGACAGAGCCGCTCATACTTCGGGGACTCGAAGATGGTCGCATACGCCTCCTTCAAATCCTCGGGCTTGCGCAGGCCGAGGCCCTCCTTGAGCGCCAGCTGCAAGCGAAGCAGGACCGGAAGAGCGGCTGCGTCTGCGATGGACCACTCGCCCACAGCGAAGCCCGTGGGCGGGAGCCTGGCCTGGAAGTTATCCAGCCCGCCGAGAAGATCTTGCAAAGGCACCTCCTGGAAGAGGAAGCCAACAATAATGCCCTTGGCCAAGCCCTTCTCGAGCCCGTTGTAGAAGAGCCGGGCGCGGGCGCGGAGCGTCGGGTCCGCTGGGAGGAGGTGGGCGTTTGGGAAGATGTCGGCGAGGAACTCTAGGATGACCAGCGACTCTGGGATTCCGACGGCGTCGCCGGAGGGCGCGTCACCTGGCTGCAACTTGGGTCCGCCGTAGACGAGGTAGGGGACCTAACGCGCGAAAGATCAGTAGACGCCGACATGGGGGAGGTACGCGCGCGGCTTACCTTGGCGGTGTCGGTATTAACCTTCTGCGCGTACCACTCTGGCTTGTCCAGCAGATCGATCACGATGGTATCGTACGTGGCTTTCGCCTCCTCGAGGGCCAAGCGAACCTGTAGAGAGGTATTATACGTGCTATTCACTGAGTACTGTGTCAACACGAGTGCATACCCTGTGGGGATACGGTGAATCCTGTGGGAACGACTCTGGTTAAATATGCGGGGCTCGACTCGAAGGAGACGTCCACGTACAACTGCCGCGTAGAGTGTGATCCTCTTTGGTTCAGACATGTTTTGAGGCCAGGAGGATTCTGTTGAGACGTACGCAGATATAGAGCGAGGACGCTCGCTTTATCGTAGACAAGTCGTAGTCAAATGGCTGCTGCGGACATACAGACTGTGTAATACAGTGCTTGCCGGGATAGTCAGTGGAAACACCGATCTCGGAGTACCTTCTGGAGGCACTGACAAAGAACACGTACCCTTTGCGCACTATGGGCATCCATGGCATGGGAGCGGCGGCGACGGCTCTAACGTACAGATCAGCGCGGAGCGACTGCGAACTGCACCATGTCAATGGGAGAGACGCGCATTCTGTGTCAAAATCGTGAGACTCGGCATATCTGGAAGCAGGCTACGCATTTGCTGACATGTACTGCCAGGGTATATGTTCGCCGATGCATTGCCGGCCGCAAAGCGACGGCAATGATGGGTCGACCTAGCCAGCTACGCTGCCTCTCGCTGAGAAAGCAGGCCGGTGACCAGGTGCCCGACCCACTTTCAGTAGGGCGTTCGTATGTAAAGATAACGCACTACACAGTCTCGTGATCCCTTGTCTTCTTGAAGTTGTATGGTGCGTTGACCCTCGAGAGTCAAGGCATCGGATGCCCGTGCGCGAAAAAACGCTAGACAAGTCAATTCGAGTACGTTATGCGTCGGCGTCGTGCGGGGCCCTTTACGGGCCGTGCACTGTAGGTGTAGAAACATATCAGCCAGCAAGAAACCAATGAGACTCCGAGCGAGACATCCAGTCATGGCGTCAAAGTTACGCCCAAGTTCGAGGAAGCGAGTACGTCAATCAAGTCCCAGTGACGGCTACAGCTGCTGGCGGAGCACTGCGGAAATAATAATTGGTGGGATGAGATACACCGAAAAGCAGGTGTATCGCAGCGATGTTAGGAGTGTCTTCGAGGAGGGAGGAGGTCAAGCTTGAAGAACTAAGTATATGTCTGTGTCCCCCCGCTCCAAGCATATGCAGCTGTGCGTCGGAGACGGAATGTCATATTAAGCGCCATTTGCCTACCAATCATCACACAGAGAGGTAAGCGGCAAAGCATCGGCTGTAAAGAGGCGACGCCGCGGCGTTCAAACTGGCAAGTCCCCTCCCTCCCACTGGCCCTTGCCATTTTGCATGTAGTTCCTGCTCGCGTCCGCACACCGGAAGCTTTCAAAGCTCTTACGCAATGCCGACAGAACTTGAAGATGTCGAGGCCCCAGCGAAAGTCGCGTGCAGCGCCAACACCCGACCGAAGACGGTGATGGAACCCTACATCATCTCGGAGCTACGAGAAACTAAGCACCTTCACGTCCCTCATGGCGACGACAGAACATGCCCCGGCCGCAACGTCGTCAGACATAACCCCCGCGCTCGAGTTCCCGTCCCCGTTCACATTCATCCTCAACGACCCCGTCCCGTTCGTTGAGCTTCGCCTGCGCCGCTTTGCGCGCACCATCCGGGACAAGCCGCGCTGGTGGGAGAAGGTGCACGATGCAGAGATTGTCGCGCGCTGGACACGCGAGATCGTCGAGCACGACCGCGCGATGGTCGAGGAGCTCTGGGGTGGCGAACGGCCGCTCGAGGAGGGCAACGGCGAGAAACAGTGGCCGCGGGACCCGAACACGGACGCCCAGCTGAGCTACTTGTTCGACGAGCTGCGCTACCTCGCGTCACAGCGCGATGAGGAGACCGGGATATCCGTCAGTGAAGCTTCAGTTGCATACGCGTACCACCGCGTCGCTAACTATGAATATCAGGAAACCACGATTCCGATGGTCTACGAGTCTTCCGCGCTCATCCCAGCCCCTTAAAGGCTTCTCTCAAGTCACTGGCAAAGACTCTCGAGGAAGTCCCGGACGATGAGAAGGATTGGCACCCCGGCTCAGGAAACCAGGTGCTAGACCTCGTGCACCCCTCGCTCTTCTGTCTCCGTATCGGAAGGTCCTTTGTACACGACCCATATTCGGGGCGCCCAGATTCACTGCGTCTCCTCACAAACGAAGAGTACCTCCGCGAGCGTGCGGACAGCAGACGATGCTTCGCGTCCGACGCCTTCTACCGTGAGGAGCAAGATCCACCTCTGCCGTTCAAGTTCACCGTGTCCAAAGCATACCAATGGCTTCCCACTGACTTTGCGGTGTCTGAATTCGGGCAAGTGTCCGCTCTGGGCTACATCAACAATCTCCACCCCGTGAAGCACGCCGCGGCGTACGGCACAGTCTCCTCCATCCTCGAACGCTTCCTCCCGCTGTTCGAGCGCGTCATCGCGGACCAGCTCAGCCCGCCGCGCCCGCCGATCTTCCCCATCGACCCGGACACGTGGTACCCGATTGAAGCACCCGACGACGTGGACGACCGCGACGAATGGGAGCGCGTCCACCGCTGGCCGGAGATCCCAGACGCGCGCCCCTTCCAGCCCCCGCCCCCGCCGGGCGCCGGACGCGCCGCGCCCAGCCTGCGCGGGCGCACGCTCCAGGTGATCGTGAAGATGGCGAACATCGAGCTCACGCCCGCCGCGCCGCGCTACGCGGGCGGCGCGTGGCACATCGAGGGCATGGCGAACGAGCGGATCGTCGCGACGGGCCTGTACTACTACGCCAGCGCGAACATCTCCGAGTCGCGCCTCGCGTTCCGCGCGGCGGTCGGCGACGGGCTGTGCGAGGGCGGCACGTTCCTCGCGTACGAGCAGTGGGACCGGCGTGGGTACCTCTCCGTGTACGGGCTCACGCACGAGCACGCGCTGAACCAGGAGCTCGGGCACGTCGTCGCGCGGGAGGACAAGTGTCTCGCGTTCCCGAACGTGTACCAGCACCGCGTCGCGCCGTTCGAGCTTGAGGACCCTACGCGCCCGGGACATCGGAAGATCCTCGCCTTCTTCCTCGTCGATCCGCTCACGCGCGTGCACTCCACGAGCGACGTGCCCCCACAGCAGGCGCAGTGGTATAGAGACGCAGTCTATGGCTCAAGTATGGCTGAGAAGCTCCCCACCGAGCTCGTAGAGCTGATCTTGGATTACGTGCTGGAGAGTGCGGTGACAATGAAGGAGGCTGAGGTGGATCGCGAAGAGCTCATGAAGGAGCGGGCACAATTTGTGGTGAAGCACAATCAGAAGGTTTTCGAGGCTGAGTTTGCTATGTGCGAGCACTAGTACGGTAATGAAATATCCTTTGTCTGTATACTTATGACACCTCAATGTCGAGACTTGAGTGTTTTCAAGAATTGAAGTGGGCTTGCTTTCCTTTGATGCACCGAGCCATGCGAATGATAGACCCACAAGACTCGAAGTCGATGCTGTCTTTGTCCGACATGCAACATACGTAGCGGAAGACACACTCATCGAGCCGCGAGGTAGAAGTGGTGAGAAACAACATTATAGGCTCTAGAGATACATTTTAACTGAACACCAAGGCGCCAGCACTATGTTACAACGGTCCAAAAGCAGCAGTACACATAACAAGCACTAACAATCTACTCCTCCATAGCGTCATCACTCTCCTCCTCGCTGTCGCTATCCTCGCCCTCAGCAACCTCGAGGGGATCGAGGTCGATGTCGTGGTCGGCGCCCATGTACGAGTCGCAGATGACGTAGAGCTTGAGCGCGTGCTCGCCCTGCGGCAGAGAGAACTCGAGGCGCACGGCGAGGTTGCGGTGGACGGTGACCTTCTTGATCGCGAGGAGCTGCTTCGTCTTGGGCTCGCCGACGACGATCCACCAGTTCGCCAGCTTCTTCTTGGGGTAGAACGGCGCGACGACCACCTCGTCGTCCTCGTTGACGTCCATCTCCTCGTCGGCGTCCTTCGAGAGCGAGACCTGGATGGTGATTGGCGCACCAGCCGTGTAGTCGCCCTTCGCAAGCTCGTAGTTGACATCGAGGGTAGGGTACGAGTTGACGAATGTCGCAACATCGCGCCTAAGGATCATGTTAGCCAATGAAGAAAAGCAAGGGGAATAAGTGTTGCTTACATTTGCCTCGCATCCATCTGCAGGAGCCCGTTCCGCTTGTCGTCCTCCATCTCCATGATGTCGTAGACGGTCTCGACACCAGCTTCCTTGCACCGCTTGATGACCTGAAGCACCACTGTCAGCGACCCGCGTGCAGTGACGATGAAGTACAAGCGCTTACATCGGGCTCGAAATGGGGGATCTGCTTCAACGGCGAGTCGGTCTCCCACGACGCCTGCACGCACATCTGCGATAAGTCCATCGCTCCGAGAGCGTTGAGCCACGCGTTTGATGACATGACGTCCACACATGCTGACAGCAGGTTGAGGACCTTCTCGAGGACGAGCACCTGGTCGGCGGCAAGGTCTGGGGGAAGCTGGAGGCGGGAGAAGTGCGCCTGCAGCAGCAAGAACGTCTTGAAGTGGGGTGCTTCGAAGTCGGCCTTCTCGAGCTTGACGGGAACTCGGTCGTAGATGCGACGCAAGAGTACGTCCTCGTGCCGCCGGATAGGGATCGACTCGAACTCCGCTGACGATGACACAACCTCCAACAGACCCTTGAGCTTCGTGCGTTCCTTGAGTGACAGAGTGTACACCTCGACGGTAACATCTATAGCAAACGACGTCAGTCACGGCGTCAGTAAGCAGCGGGAACTTGTGTCTCACAAGAGATGTTGTAGTACGCCGCAATCATGCCGAGGTTCAGTGGTGACACGTCCATCTCGTCCTCTGAAATGATACATTAGACACGGGTCTTCCGCAGCGAAGTTAATAGACTCACCGATCGCGATACACTTCGAGTTGACGAGGTCGTTGAGAGTGGACTCCACCAGCTCCGACAGATGGTCTGATAGATGCTGGTGGCTGACGTTGTGCAGGTTGTAGTAGTTGGGATTTTGCGTCATGCGGCGGTAGAAGTACGTCCATGTCAGAATATCCTGATATGACGTGTTAGGGTGATGCTCTCAGTGGTATTTAACGCTGACGACCTACCATCGCGTCCTGCTTGTTCTCGATGGTTTTGACAGCGATCTCCGCCAGGAAGTAGTCGTGCAGCATGTGTGTCGGGAGATGTGACTCGATGGGGAGACCCTCCGCCAAGAACTTCTTGTAGAAGTCCTTGCGAGTTTGTTGACACATCAACACTGCGCGGCTCTTCTCGTCTTCAAGCGGGCGACATGCCCGACCCATCATCTGGAGAACGTCCATGACGGGGTAGTCGACGTAACGGTGCTCCTTGCCTTCGTAGTTCTGGACGCCCATGATGATGACCAGGTAGCTGGAGACGGGTAGGCTCCATGCAGTGTCCTATGTGCTATGAGTGACGCTGGTGGTATGTATATGACAAGAAATCCGTACCTTGGAAGCGATAAGGACCTGGATGGCGCCGTGCTGGAACAGCCTCTCGACGATACGCTTGTCCTGCTTGTCAAGAGCCTCGTGGTAGTAGCCAATACCGTGCTTCAAAGTCTCCGTGAGACCGGCATCCGTGACATGCTCCAAGTGAGGTGCTAGGTCAGCCTCCTCGACGTGCAGGAAGCGATTTGAGTTATCATCGGCGCTGCAGTGGGTGATGATGTCGTCGGCGGTGAGACGGCACTGTCGGCGAGACGGGACGAAGATGATAACAGGCTTATGCGGAGAGTACTCGCACATAGCGAGGTACGCGGGCTTCGACATGGCGATCATGAGTGATGGGAAGTGGAGAATTTGGAAGCTCTGGATGTGGATGTCCATGTCGAGGGGGCGAGCACTATAGCGCTGTTAGCATCACGCGTAGTCGAGATACATAGAAGGGCGTACCTAGGCGGGAAGTTGAAGATGGCGTGGGACGGTGCACCCATCCATTCGCCCAAGTCTCGTGCGTTCGCCAGTGAGACACCACAAGCGACGATGCGAGTCTTGATGTCAGTCTGCGCAGAGACATAGCGAGTACGAGAGATCACAACTTCATACGTCGGTCCGACTTCACCACCAACGAGCTGGACCTCGTCGGCGATCAGCAAGCCGATATTCTGCACATTCTTCCTCTGACGCCATCTCCGAGAGAGCACGTCCCACTGCGTAAGCATCAATTAGCGCATGTTCGATGACGTCTTGAAAAACAAGGCAACGTACCTGCATAGGGGTGCAGACGATGAGGTCCCCCTTCTCGAGGAGGCGCAGGTCCGCACTTGTCTCGCCAGTCAGGCTAACGATCTCCTTGCCGCCCTGCAGGCTGCCGAACTTCTTACGCCACTCTTCCACTCGCTGGTCGACCATCTCCTGGTACGGCTCGATGCAGACCGCCCTCTTCTGCTCGCGCTTGCTCCAAAGACGGAGAAGAGCAAACTCCGCACAGATCGTCTTGCCACTACCAGTTGGCGCGCCAATGAAGACGTTGTCGTCGGTCGTGTAGAGGGCTTGGAAGACCTGGGTCTGGATCTTGTTGAAGGTCTCGATGGTAGACGAGTAGATGCTTTCGAAGTCCTTGTTGTGCAGCGCCGAAAGCGGAAGCGCCTGCAAGTCGAGGAGGGGAGTGGGGGCAGGGAACTTCTCAGGGAGAATGAGATGCTTGAACGAGATGGGGAGGCGGGTCTCGGCGTGCAACCAACGGTCAGAGACGATGGAGATGTAGTAGTTCGGAGGGACGGGTTCGAACATGGGGACAGTGAGGGTCACATAGTGCTCGTCTTCGGCATACCGCTGGCGGAGAATGAAGGTGTCGTGGAATAGGATGATCTCGCCGTCGACGTCCTCGACGAGAATCCAGAAGGATTCTGACCCACCGTGGACCTTCTCGTCCCATCGGAAATCGGGGATGATCGTCAAGTCGATGCGAAGCAAGGTGCGTGTGATGGGCTGGACCTGAGCTTGCAACCTGCAAAGCCACGATTAGAACCGTCATGTGAAGTGAGAACGTGTAGACGTACTGAAGCTTGGGGAAGTTGTGGACAAGACGATGAACCAAGCGGCCGGCGTTCTGGATCCCAATGAGCTCACCGATCTCAGGCGGGCTCTGCGTGCAATATTAGCTCTAAAGATCCAAATTCGAGGTCATTTGGGTATGCTCACCAAGTCGAAATAGCGGTACCAAGGCTGTTGATACATGATCAGTGTGGATGTCTAGACGATGAAGTGATGGGCTCACGAATTGCTTTGCTTCAGCTTTCCGGATGATCTCGCTCGGGACGCCCTTGAACTGGCGTAAAGGCGTCATCGATCCCCACCTGTAAGTATTGTCAGCGACGCTCTCTTGCCAATGAAGGTGTCTCTTACATTCTCCGTTCAACCATCTTGCACAGGTCAAGTGCCGCTTTCGCAGGAACAGCCCAACCACGCTTCAAGCAGATCTCGAAGATGGCCCGAATGATACTAGAAATAACTCAATCAGCCGAACGATGAATAGCAACACGAGTTACTTACCGCCCGGCCGACTGTTGAACATAGACCATGTCTGCAACAAGCGCGAAACCTGAATCTGGTGTGAGTCTCGGTACAGCAAGCATATAGTATGGACATACCCTCGAGTTTCAGCTGCGAGACGTAAGCCTGCAAGAGCACGTTGATCTTGGCGGCAGGTTCCTCGACAGCCTCCTTGACGGGGATAGGCACTCGCTCGAGCAACTTACCCAGCTCAAGCTTCTCCTGTATAGGACGTCAGAAGCCGCAATCACGATACGATTGTTAGCAACTCACATCTTGCCGGACGGGAATGAGCTTGAACTCGTTCGAGAGTGCGAATACGCGGAACAGCTCGAGCATCGACATCGTGGGACGGAGGTGCTGGTTGTAGGTTGCCATTGAGCTGTACGTCACGTAGTAGTGCGACGCGATGCGGCCCAACTCCGTACTGTGGAAGCGACCGGTGGACCGCTCGTACTTGATGAGGTGACACTTCTCCAACAATGCGGCAGCAGTGTGGACGATGTCCGCGCGCTTCTGAACTAACGTTGGGTCACCCTCCGAGTAGTCGATGCCTACGCTGTACAGTACGGGGTCCTTGAGCATCCGTACGTACCTGTCATATGCAAGTGTCAGTATCATTCCGTATTGTGACAAACGCGACTCACAGGTAGGTGTAACCGAGCCACTGGACGGCCTCGTCGCGGTTCCGAATGGTACCAAGGACGATCTCGGCGTTGAGGTTGTCAGTGAGCTTGGCGACGAACTGCGACTCGATGGGCAGCTGCTGGTTCATCAAGCTCAGGTAGTACTGGAGCTCGGAGTGATTGGTGATGATAACACCCTCTCCGTACGTGTCGTACTGAGGGCGACCAGCACGACCGAGCATCTGCAGGACGTCCTGCGACGACAACTCCACCCAACGACCCTTCTCGGGGTTGTAGATTTGGGTGCCCTTGATGATGACAGTGTGGGCTGGGAGGTTGACACCCCACGCGAGCGTTGCAGTACAGACGAGCACCTGAATGTGACCGTCGCCGAAGAGCTCCTCGACGAGCCCACGGTCCTCCCTCGACATACCAGCGTGATGAATACCGAAACCAAATTGGAGGAGGTCCTTCAGGTTCGGGTCCTTGACGTTGTTCGACTCCTCGAGCAGGATCTCGCGCGTCGCTCCCTCCGGCTTGACGAACTGCGTGATCGTCTCCTTCTCGATGGCCATGTCGCGAATAAACTTAGCCGTCTTCGCTGTCTCCTTCCGGGAGTGTACGAACACAAGCGTTTGGTTCTTCCCAGCCTGATCCAGTACCTTCTCGTAACAGACCTCGTTCATGACCTGGTATCGCTTGATCGCCTTCTTCTCGGTGACACCGATGAACTGCTGCTGCAGGGCGCACGGACGGTACGACGCGTCGAAGTAGAACAGGCCCTTCGTCGTGTCGACGCGGAGGAAGGTCGCGACGTCCTGGTAGTTGGGCAGCGTCGCGGAAAGGCCGACGAGCCGCACGTACTCGTTCGTCTGCTCCATGCGTCGAATCGTTCGTGCGATGACCGACTCGAGGACTGGGCCGCGTTCATCATGCAACAAGTGAATCTCGTCGATGATGATGAGACGTACGAGGTTCGTGTAGCTCGTGTCCGTGCTCTTGCGCGTGATGACATCCCACTTCTCCGGAGTCGTGACGATGATTTGCGTCTCCGAGATTTGCTGCTTCGTCATTTGCGAGTCACCGGTGAGCTCACCGACCTTGATCCCGTAGACCGCCAGTCGCGAGCTAAAGTTGCCGACCATCTCCTGGACCAGCGCCTTCATGGGAGCAACGTAGACAATCTTGAAGGAGTCGAGGTCGAAGGTGCCTGTCTCTTCGTCGCGGTATTTCGACAGCTCGTTCAGGATGGTAAGCATGGCGACGTTGGTCTATAAACTCTATGGTCAACCAACCTGTATAGTTTACAGTATCAGGAAGGATACTGACCTTACCAGCGCCAGTCGGCGCGCACAGCAGAATAGGCTCATCTGTGCCGAACGCGACGGGATAGAGCTTGCTCTGGATGCGGTTGAGGTTCCTGTAGCCCTTGAAGCCCTCGCGCGCCCACTCGGGCAAAGAGTCTATGGTGACAAGCTCGGAATCGTGCGTAGGCTTCGATTTAGGAGCAGGGACGTGAATCTCCTCGTAGCCCTTCTTCGCGCGCTTGAAGGAGCCTTCGGGGAGCTTGCACTTCTTGTTTGACATCAAGTGCCCACCCTGGCTGAACGCCATCCCCTCGAGGTCTACCATAGCTTTCGGCTGCACTATTGAACCGGGCGCAAGAGTGCCAGTCTTCGGCACGGCCTCAACGTTTGGTTGCGCGTCGACGTCCATTGCTTCCGTCTTCGTCTTTGTCTTCCGGTCGCCCGCTAGCTCTCGCAAGATCCAACCGACACCCTTCTCCCGCATGGCGACTTCCACGTTGACACGCTCGTCCGCGTCACTACGCATGAGCTTCGTGCACCAAACGACAACGTCGCGGTTCTTGACGAACTTGCGGATGATGGGGAAGTGCTGGTAGTCGAACAGCTCCATGAGCTGGTTTTCACAGTCACGGACGCTGGACTCAGAACCAAGAATCGAGAGGACGGAGGAGGCTTTGTCGGCGGCAGTGACAGGATCAGGGTACACTTCTGAGATTTGACGTTGGACCCAGAAGGCGTCGATAGAATGTGGCGAGACGACGTCCTTGTCGACTTGGGCTTTCCCTTGACCTGCCGCGGAGGACCCACCGATTACCAACTCATCGTCGCCCTCGAGGGACTCGGGTGGTGGTTCCGCACCCTCGGCCGCCTCCTCTTCTTCGTCAGACTCCTCACGAATCTCGAAGCCTTCATCCTCTTCCTCCTCCTCTTCCTCCTCGTCGAAGACGACTGCGACACCCATCTCGTCGTCGAGTTCCGTCTCCTTCTTCTCCTGGTCTGGGTCGGCAGCCTTCTCATCCTCGACGCCGTAGTCGGTGATCTTCTTCGACAGGTTGATGAGTTGCGAAAACGTCTCATTCGAGACAGGCCCCAGAATTTCTTCGACCTCCTTCTTCTTGTCGAAGTCCTTCAGGTTCTCGTTCTTCAACGCCTCGAGCGCCATGTCGGCCGCGCTGCGAACAACATCCTGCGCCTGGTCACCAAGGGCCTGGTGGACGCTCGCGAGCACGAGTTCGTAGACTTCGCGCGTTTCCGCGGTCCGTGGACGGTACGTGAGGCCCTCGACGTCCTCTGTCGCCTCTATGATGTCCGTGTAGCCAAAGCCCGTCACGTCCGCCGTTCTCCGCTTCGCAGGCTTGTCCGCGCCCTCCTGCCGCTCCGCGGCCTTCTTCTTCTTCTTGTCGAGGTCTTTCGGGGCCTCGCGCTGCACGCGCGAGCCCATTTCGCGCGGGTCGATGCGCCCAACGAGAGACGTGGGCGCGCCATCCGGCTCCTTGTCGCGTCGAGGCAAGGCAGAGCGGTCGGCGGTCAGGACCAGAGAAGAGATAGCAGCATAGTTGTAGCCAGACAAGTCCCGTTTGCCCGACATGATTACAGCAGCAACGAATGTGGGAGGAGGGAGGAAAGGGGGGTCGAGGGCGTCCTCGACGTCGTGGACGACGTTGAAGGATGCAGCGACTGCAACCTCGGCCACCTAAACTTTGGTCGGCAATTTCCGATTACGCACCCGGCGCTTCTTGACAACCCCAGCGGGCGCTAACTCTGCCGCACAACTCTGCACGGGCCACCGCACCCGAGATTTTCGCATATCATACGCACGCCGCCGTAGCCAGTTTCTAAGAAGCGGTTGAATGATCAAATAGCATGATAGGAATTTTATATGTCCGGTCTCAACCATCGTTCACCGCTAGTCATCGAGGTGCACCCCATGCCAGGCCATTGCTCATGTTCGCTCGATGATTTTACTCGATTCCAATACTACGACTTTGTGACAAAACATAGGACGTACAACCCCCCTTTGTCTCAGTGGAGGGGGACTCGAAGCTCGCTGGTGATGACTCCAGTCTTGCGGTACCTCTCGAGGCGCCGCACCATGGTCTTCTCGAGGGCCTCCTGGTAACCATGGACCAGATATCAACGGCTGATCATCGGCGCACCACCACACACTTACCCTGTCGTACGTCTTGCTCATGCTAGGGCGCGCCACGTTGTCCTCCAGGTACTTGCGCAGCCGGTCGAAGCGGGGAGAATTGAAGGCGTCCCGCGACTGCTTCGCAGTCTCCGGCGTGAACATCCCCAGCCCGTTCTCGAGCGCGTGAGCCCAGCGAAGAAGAATAGGGGAAACCGCGGCGTCAGCGATAGACCACTCGCCAACGACGTAGCCGGTGGGCGGAAGCATTGACTGGATGGTCTCTAGGAGCGTGAGCATGTCCTCCCCGGAGACGGTGGCGAAGATAAAGCCTAGGAAGGCTGCAAGGAGCTTCGTTTCGATGAACGTGTAGAAGAGACGCGCGCGCGCGCGCAAGAGCGGGTCGGCAGAGAGGAGATGGGCCTCGGGGAAGGTGTCGGCGAGGAATTCCAGGATGACAAGGGACTCCACCAAGGTGGCGGCGTCGGCAGACGGCTCCTCATCCTCGTGTAGCTCTCCGCCACCATAGATGAGCGTAGGAACCTACAAGCGCAATCACTGGGGCTATTCAAAAACCATAGTAAAGTTTGACTTACCTTGCCACCGGTCTTGTTGACTTTTTTCTCAAACCATTCAGGCTTCTCGATCAAGTCGATCCAGATGATATCGTACTTCGCCTTGGCTTCTTCAAGCGCAAGACGAACCTATGTCAAATGCGTGTCAATGTGCAAAGATACACTGAAATTATCGTTTGAGCCATACCCTGTGCGGGAACGGGGAGTCCTTTCACAATGCACGCGTTAGAACAAAGGGCACTGGGAAAGGCATGGAATTACATACCACAGCAGAGTAAAGGGTGATCCTCTTCGTCTGAACCATTTCTTGTTATTCTTAGAGGTGGCTGGGCGGGGAGATGCACTGTTGTCGGTATGAGCCAGCTGCTGCAGCTTTTATAGGACGCGCGGGACCTATCCCGTCGCTTAAGCTGCGCGGAGCTGGCGTATACCACCGGCATGTAGGCAGCGTCTTGCTGCCTGCGCATGTCCGCCGCTGCCGTTCCGTGAGGACGCGTGCTTTCGGATCGGGGCCTTCATGCCTCGGGTCTGCGGAGGCAACGCACAAGTAGAAGCAAGCGTGTTGTTTGTTTGTATCTAGATCAGACAAATTGATGAGGACCGCGCCCCGTATAACAATGAGCGCTGAGATGTTGAGATTGAATCACCTTGAACGGGTGTTTTGCAGAGGAAGTTGAAGCGTCCCTGTAAGCCACCGGGTGCAGTCGCATCGGCCCGGATACGATGGGTTAGCATAGGCCGACATGCAGCGGTGAAGCACCCGAGAACTTGAAGTTAGGACAACCACGGTGCACAGTAAGGCGGTGTTGCCAGTTCATCCAGCCACGGCCGAGTAAGCTGCTTAATTTTTAGAGGGCTGAAGGCGAAGATGTATCCGATTGACTTCAAGCGAGACATGGCAACGTGGTTTGAGGAGACCCGATGATAGTACAGTTACTGGATGAGTTACCCCCTCGTGGCGAACGAAGCCGACGCTCTGCCGCTTACCTCTTCCAGTTTTGATTGGTGGACGTGAGCGCTTGATACAACATTCCATCTCCGCCGCACAGCTGCATATGTTGCAGCGCGGCCTCTTCAACTGAGGGACCAGGGCCCCGAAGTAGTACTCTCTTGGGCTCCTCCCTCCAGCTCGAAGATAGTATCCGACACAACACCGACGCGACCAACCGACCCCACTGCGCATCTGACCCAACCAACCACCCCTCCCGCAAATCGCTAGCAACTGGTCACTGGGACTCCGTTGGCACTTCCTCGAACCTGTTGGGCGTAACTCTGACACTATAACTGGATGTCTCCTCAGAGTCTCATGAATTTCTTGCCGGCTGCTATTTCCTTACACCTAGTGCTTACAGCGCACGGCCCGTAAAGGGCCACGACGACGCACAACTCATATCGATCATTTTGTCCAGCTTTTTCTCACACAAGGATATCCGATGCCTCGACTCTCGAGGCCCGACGCACCATATGCATACAGCTTCAAGAAGACAAGAAGCCTGAGACTGCGCAGTGCGTTATCTTTACATATGAACGCCCTATTGAAAGTGGGTCTGGTAGCTGGTCACCCGCCTGCTTTCTCAGCGAGAGCTAACGTAGCCGGAGGGGTCCACTGTTGCCGTCGCCCCGCGACCGGCGCACGTTTTTGTATGCTGCATCGGCGAACATGTACACTGCCAGTACATGTCAGCAAGTGCGCGCGCTCTGGTTCTACTTAAGGGTCCCGAGGTCTCACGATCGTAACACCGTCCGTGGGCCTCCTCTATCAACATACAGCAGTTCGCAGTCGCTCCGCGCTGATCTGTACGTTACAGCCGTCACCGCCGCTCCCATGCCATGGCTGCCGATAGCGTACAAAGAGTACGCGTCCTTTGATGACCCCAGAAACTTCGCCGAGACCGGTGTTTCCACCGACCACGCCGGCGAGCACTGTATATCCGCAGTACTTGGTCATTTGACCACCACCTGTCAACTATAAAAGGCCAGCAACCCATGTCATACTGATGGACGTCTCAACAGAGCTCTTCCACCATCGAAACATGCCTGAATCTAAGAGGATCACGCTCTATGCGGCACCTGTACGTGGAGGAGTTCCTTAATCGCGCTCAGATATTGACCCCGAGTCGTGTCCACAGGAATCGCCGTACCCCCACAGGGTATGCATCTGCATCGACGTGAGATATGGTCGATCACACATATAACGTTTCTCCACAGGTTCGCTTGGCCCTCGAGGAGGCGAAAGCCACATACGATGTCATTTGGATCGATCTGGTGGACAAGCCAGAGTGGTACGCGGAGAAAGTCAACACCGACGGCGGCAAGGTAGACCGCGCGCGTACCTCTCTATTTCCGTGTCCACTGATCTGTCGTTCCAGGTTCCCTACCTCGTCTACGGGGGCCCCAAGTTGCAGCCTGGAGACGCGCCATCCGGTGACGCCGTCGGGTTCCCGGAGTCTCTGGTCATCCTAGAGTTCCTCGCCGACATCTTCCCAAACGCCCATCTCCTCCCGGCGGACCCTACGCTCCGTGCCCGCGCGCGACTCTTCTATAGCTCGCTCGACGCGGGGCTTACCAAGGGTTTCGTGGGCTTCCTCTTTATGGGAGCGCCCCTGAAGGATCTTCTCGCAGGCCTAGACGACTTCCAGGCCAGGCTCCCGCCTACGGGATTCGCCGTGGGCGAGTGGTCCATCGCCGACGCGGCCGCGCTTCCCACCCTGCTTCGCCTGCAACTTGCACTCAAGGACGGTCTCGCGTTGTGCAAGCCCGAAGATATCAAGGAGGCATATGCAGCCGTCTTCGAGTCCCCGAAGTATGCGCGGCTTCGTCAGTACATCGACGACAACCTGGCACGCCCTAGCGTGGCCAGGTCGTGGGAACCGGTGAGTAGTCGTAGTAAGATACGTCTCAGCAATGACTGAAACCGAGATACGCAGGCGGTGACGAAGGCGAAGTTTGAACAGCGCATCAAGATATTCCGTGCGATGGATCCGACGGCGACGAGCGTGCCGCACTAGCTAGTAGGAGCTTGAGACTGGGGACGGGTGCGCTACGCGCGAACCCTGGTCGAACAACATATGTGCTTCTAGTTCGCGGCCTCCTACATTTGACGGAGGACTCCATCGATTTTCGCACGACTTCCTAGCAATGATTTATCCTGTAATGAAGTGAAGTTGACAGCACCGAATCCAAGGACAAGAAGTGTAGTGGAAAACATCCTTCCGTAGCGTCATCCGAGTCAGCCCAAGTCAACGGGGAAGGTATGCAGCGATGTCACAAGTCTCAAAGCAAATCTGGAGGGATCGGTAGGATGGTCATACCAGATGTGTCTAGAGAGCCACTCTTGAGCTCGTCTACGCGCTGCTTGAGAAGCTGGAACTGTTTGATCTTCTCTGGGCGCTGGAGAGTAACGGGACTACGTTATATTCTCTTGCATGAGCCTGTACAATGATCGTCGACGTACCTGGTAGCCTGCGACAAGTCCAGATGTACTCACGACGACAAAGAACAAAGTCTCCCGCACACGCGCGTCAGCTGTCCAAAGGAATCAGTGCAACATTTCCGAGTGGGGTTAGCGACTTACGGTCCGGATGCACCACCTTGTACGGCTGCAAGTCGAACGCAAGCGGCTGCTTCGCGGGTCGCTTCTTCGCCACGCTCTTCTTGCGGGTTGTTGTAACTTGGGCCACTGAGCTCTCCGGTCCGGCGGCGCTGGCGGCGACTTCCACAGCGTGCACCTCTCGCTCAGCTGATGTAATTTCGGCTGATGGTGTGGGATCGCGAGAACTAGTACGCGGTGCGGCAGCCTTGATGAAGCTCTCCCATATCTGCTTCCCGACGAAACACACCATGCGCGGCCGCAAGAGCACGATTTTGCGTAGTAAGGCTGGCACGCCGGCAGTGTACTCCGTGTTTGCCAGCTCGGCTGCCTAGTGACTCAATGAGCATGCGAAAGCGAGATCTGCACACGGGGCATACCTGTGAGCTTGGTCTTTCCACAAGGTTAGTCTTGATATAGCGAAAGAATCATTATTGGTGGGCCCTAGGACAACGAGGCTCAGGCGTACCAAGCCGAGCTGATAGCTCTCAGGGAGGATCCCGTCTTCTGTTGCATCCAGTAGACGGTCGGTAAGCTCTGCACAAATATTCAAGTCATTCAGCGTCAATGCAACATGCGCGACGGTTTGACTGACGTGCGCCATGCAGACATCTCCAAAAGTGGTTCGTAGGGTGGGCAAAATGGTGCCCTATGGTTGCGGACCTCTTCCCTGGGCTGACAATCTATCAGCGCCGTTGCAGTACTCTCGCTCAAGCGACGTACTTGATACCGCAGAACATAACTGCAAACAAGAGCAAGCATGCAACAGTCAAACCGCGATTGAAAAACTACCGCGTCGTTGTGCTTACCGTCCAGCTTATCTGGTTCTTGCCCAAGATGGTCATTCAATGCGTTAAGGTGCGCATATTTCTCTGGCGGCGCCACGGTAACCTTTGCTCGCGGAGGTTTACGGCCCTCGTCCTCGACTTTCGCTTTCTTGAGGGCGGGACCCGCAGCGGCGCGACTTGCTACTGATCGTTTCCTCGACGGCCGGCTTTCCGCTGGCAGCGACGGAAGCTCAGACTCTGCCTCCTCCGCTTTGAGGAGGCCGTGGTTCCGCGGAGACCGCCGCAAAGATGGCGTGGACTCTGCATCGAAGCGGAAACGGAAAAGCGCGTTACGAAGGAGCTGGGTCGGGGTGTTGGCGCTGCTCTCGACTTTCACGGAGGGTTCAAGTTCTTCGACTTTCGTCGCCATCGTGCACGAGCGAATAAGGCAGACTGCGTGCAGTTGGAGTGAGCAGAAGCTGTATGGTCGTTGGTCGAGGCTCGAGGGAGAGTGCGTCTGAGAGTGCAGTGTGGGTGGGCAATTGGAACGCCGCGGAGTCGTATTCTCGCGTAGGCGCTCGTCCCCATGGGGCAGATCTCGATCACTGCACCGAGTCTCGGAGGCGGTCGACCTCCAACTTGCTTCAAATCCAACGGAAAGAATGATACCAAGACGCAGCTAGGCTAAAGGCTCGCGCAATATGTGATTTGGGTTGTGGGTATGAAGGTGGTACGAGTACCGAAGCAATGTCCATATGGGGCGACATAGGGTTATCAACATAGGTGGATCAATATCTGGCAGCCTGAGTGTCCGACGCCTACATCCTCGAGTATAACCTCCAGCAACATTGTCCGACCGCACAGAAACGGCGAGTCCAGCTTTCTACTCACACCTTGATCCTCCTGACCTCGTACCGGACCTTCTCCGCGTCGCGCACGAGCACAAGCACCTTCCCCGCGCCGTCCTCCCAGTGGTCGACGCGCCGCAGCTTCGGACACTTCCACGCGAGCACCGCCGCGACCTCGTCGTTCTTGCGGACACGGCTGCGGTCGGAGAGCGACAGGACCGCGCCGTCCGAGGTCGCGACTTCGTAGAAGAAGCGCACCCCGTGGAACGTCGTCAGCTCGCTGAAATTGGCGAGCACATTCGCCCATTCCGTCTGCAGACAGTCTCCGTAAGCCATCGCAAACAGGCTTTATGTATGTGTAGACTTACGAAGTGCGAAGATACGTTGGCTGGTTGAGCTGCCTTGCTCGCAGGCCCAGCGGCGCCACTGGCTACTCCCTCCTTTTTGCCGAGGTCAAGCCAGTTCAAGCGCGGGACACACTCCGCGAGCCTCTTAACGTCTTCCATGTCGTTCCATCCCGCGAGCTCCAAGCGGCGCACGGTCTGCGCGCCATATTTCCCGAGATATTCCGAGAACAGACGGTCCCTAAGGGACCCGCTTAGCCGCACGCCTTTCAGTGTCTCGAGTGGTCGAGCCTCCTCGGTGCCTGTGGGGCAGGCCAGGAGCGCGCTCGCCAAGTCCCGACTCGCCTTGAGCTCGCGCAGGCGCGGTAAGCAACCATTGGGGAACTTGAACGTCGCGAGTGTGCCCCCGCCAGCTTGTCCGCCCGCTCCGAACGCGACGTCGAGATGGAGCACTTCCAGGTCGACATGTGCAAGTAGGAATGCGGCGGCTGCGTCGAGGCCTGCATCGGGGGTGCACCATAAGCTTGTGAGCGTGAGGGAGCGCAGCCGCGTCCAGCGGCCACATAGCAGAAGGTCGTCCGCGACTGGGTTGAAGAAGCCAGGTGCGCGGCGGGGCACGTAGCTGATCGCGAGCGTCTCGAGATTCGGACAACCGTTGAGCATGGCGGAGATCTGCGTGAGGTCGGGCTCCTTGGACGCGCCGAAGGTGCTCTTCGAACCATGGAAGCTCGCTTTCTTCAGATCGCGCAGCTAGCAGATCGAGTGTTTAGCCCGTGCTCGCAGTGCGCCATGCAGACGGACATACCACGAGCTGACCCGGTTTCGCGGACGTGCTTTCCTCGGACTCGGATGCATCTTCCTGAGGTGTAGGCTGAAACACGAGGTTATCGTGCACCTCGACCTCCTCGATGCTCCCGCACTTCGCGAGCACAGGCCACACGCTCTCGAACGCGACGAGCGAGTGCCCGCACTCCCACTTCACCGACGTCAACGCCGTCATCCTTTCCAGCGCCCGGACCAGCCACCTTTCCTGCTTCGCATGCATGCCGAGCTCATCCTCCGTCGACTCCAAATCGGTCTCCGTAAGCCTGATCCCCGCAGGCACGACCTCCCTCCCCGCCGGCGCGCGCTCGTCCAGTACCTCCAGCCGCCTCACGTTCCGCGCCAACGCGCGGTGCACAACAAGGTGGTGCCACACGCGCACCGCGCTCGCCTTCGCGCGCACAAGCCTATACTCCGCGTGCCGCGGTACAACCACCGCCCACATGCGCCGACACGTCCCCGCGAGCGCGCGAGCGCGCGCAGGTCCCGCGCCCCATCGACCCAGAACGCGACCGCGTCGAGGATCTCAGTCGGCAGCCGCACGAGCGTGCGCCGCGCCTTGCACGTGCAGCCGCAGGTGCACGGCGCGGTGTCTTGCACGAACGGCTCGACGATCCCGAGCAGGTGCACAGCGAGGCGGTGCTCGTCGGGCCCGAACTTGTACTGGGCGCTGCCGGGGCGCGCGGGGAGTGCGGAGAGGAGCTGCCGGAGGGTCGTGAGCGCCGCGAAGGGGTCCGTGCGGTCGTGCGCTGCGAGGTTGGTGTCGACCGGGTGCAGGGCGCGGACGCTTGCCTTTGGCTTCGGCTTGCCAGTCTTCGCCTTCGAGTTCGCGTTCGGGGTGGCTTTCGCGAGGCCCGAGAGAGCCAACGAGGTGGTGCTCGCCGAGCTAGGGCCCGGGGAGGTATGTTTAGCCTTCGAGTTTGAGCTCGGATTGGAAGCGGACGCAGGGAGACGGCCGCGAGCGGTTGCTTTCCGCCCCCCGCCGGTACCGGCGGGAAGGGGGCGGACTGAGGCGGTTGAGGACATGGATGCGCGTCTTGTGGACGCGTCTAGTCAGGCGGGCGCAAACTGACTGGGCAGATGCGCTCGAGAGACGGATATTGGGGACCGGCAACGCTAGGCCAAAATCCTGGAGCGCGCGTCCAGAGCGCCCGCACTCCGCTTACGTTCGGTTAATTTCAAGGAATCTTAGCGGTGTCCTTGATCATTTCGGCATTCACGGCAGGTTTTTATCTACAACTCGAGGTGCGGGCGGCAGCAGTCCGGCATGCGCTACTGTGGCTGAGAGTGGCTGCGAACACGGTATGTAACGGTAC